>PVJA010026164.1:0-29869 GCA_004027025.1 Myocastor coypus | reverse complement strand
TTTTTTTTTTTTTTTTTTTTTTTTTTTTTTTTTTTTTTGTCTTTTTTTGAGACAGGGTCTCACTGTGTAGTTCAGGCTGGCCTTGAGCTCACTTTTGTATCCCAGGCTGGTCTCAAACTCGCACCAATCCTCCTGCCTCAGCCTCCCGAGTGCTGGGATTACAGGCGTGCGCCACCACACCCGGCTCTGATATGAGTTTTTATAAACTACTTGTTTATAAAACTAGTTTTTATAGTGCCTAGTTGTCTTGAAGAGATGTATCTTTTTTTAAATAGACAACTGTCACATTTGGGCTAATTATTTAAATGTGTCATGAATTACTGTAACTGTTATGGCTTTTGTCTGGATGTCCTCCAAAGTCTAGGAGGCAGGAGCCTGTTATAGCCAAAGGAGGCAGGCTTTTCAGAGGTGGTTGAATCTAAAGTGATTTGTAGTACAATGCTAGAATTAAGGAGGCTGGCTAAGAATGGGTGATTGCAGGACCAATTCACTGACTGGACTGGCATTAACTAATCCTAGAAGTCTTGAAGACAAAAGGGGCAGAAACAGGCTTGTTTCCTCTGCTTTTTATGTCGTGCCCCATGAACTGTTGCGCCTCTTGCCATGTCAGCCTACCTTGGAGCCAGACAATTAAAAGCTGAAACCTCTAAATACGGTAAGCTAAATCAACCTTGCCCCCTTTCACTTCAGGTGTTGGGTGTTTTGTTTCAGCAATGAGAGAAAAGTAACTGAAACAATAACCCATGGAACTTTTATAACGTATATAGTATAGAATCTATAGAGTCTCACTGCACACACAGATAGGACTCGGAGTGATTCTCCTGTTTTCAGCCTCCCAAACACTGGGATTATAAGCATGCGCCACCACACCCAGTCTCAATCACAGTCTTAGCATGCCCGGGGTTGGGGCCTGGATGAATCCAGGCTGAACCAGGGATGAATCCAGGCTGCTGAGCTGTGCCTAAGCAGGTGCTTTAGTTGGCTGAGCTATTTGGCTGACCTGTGTATCATATTAGAAAAGTATTACTATTGATATCCAAGTAGGAGTACTTAAATCATGTAATGATTGGCACATAGCTATCTTCATTCTTTAGTATATAAAAGGATTTCTTGGAGCCAGGGATTTGGCTCAGAGACACAAGTTCCTGTGTGGCAAGTGCAAGGTCTTGAGTTCAATCCCTTTTGGGTACCAAAAAATAAAAAAACGATTTCTTGTTTTGGGCTATTTTGCTTGAGCCTAAAGCAGGAGCTTTAGTCTGCTGAGCTATCTGGCTGGCCTTAAACCCATGTAATCTTATGCTTCTAAGGTCCAAAGATTAAAAACTAAACTCATGGGGCTGGGAATGTAGCTCAAAAGTGAAGTGCTTGCCTAGAGTTTATGATACCCTGAATTGAATCCCATGTAGTGGAAAGCAAAAGGGGGGAGGGGGGTTAATGTTATTGGTTTTTCATTCCAAGCATAATAACTATTTGCCTAAATTGATCCTTAATGTATCACATTTAAATACAATTTACTACTCCAGTGTGTATAATAATTTTTCTCATGAGTTCATGAAGTTACACTATATTTCTGATCAACCCCCCCCCCCACATTGGGTCTTAGTATACCTGTCATTTATTGTGTCCATGTCAGTGAGAGTAGTGAGTTCTTAATCTTATCTTTCTAAAATAAAAAATCCCCCCACCCCATATACATATCACAGGGACTTGCTACACAGCTCAGACTCATAGTGATCCTCCTGTCTCAGCCTTCCCAGTGCTGGCATTTCAGGTGTGAGCCACCACGCTCAAGTTTTAGTTTCTGGCACAGCACACCAAGGGTTCCAGGGCCAGTACAGCATGCGGTACTGGGAATTGGATCTAGGTCCTTGTGTTTACCAGGCAGGTACTTAGACTGTGGAGCTATTTCCCCAGCCTATCTTAATCTCTTTGTCCCAGTGTCACTTATTAAATAATAGACCTTTTACTTACTGATTTTCTTTTTCTTTTGGTATTTTTCTGTATTTTAGTACAGGGTCTACATAGGGTCTCTCTATGTAGATTGGACTCCTAGTGGTCTGCCTATGTTCAGCCTCACAAGAGCTGGGATTACAAGTGTGAGCCACCATGCCCAATCTCAGTCACCATCTCAGTGCACCCTGGGCATGGGCTGGGGCCAGCATGGCATACCAGCCGGGGATTGAACCCCAGCTGCTATATCTGCCTAAGCAGGCTCTTTAATCCACTGAGCTATTTGGCCGGCCCTATTTACTGATTTTTTAATGCTGCTTTTCTTTCTCTCTCTTTTTTTAAACTTATTTTTATGTACTTAGTACAGGATTTTACTGTGAAAATCAGATTTGTAGTGATCCTCCTGTTTTTAGCCTCCCAAGTGCCAGGATTACAGGCCATACCCAGTTTCAGCCATTTCCGTGTGCCCTGGGAGTGGGGCTGGCATGGCATGGGGATTGAACACCAGTCCTCTATTGCTTGTCTGAGCAGGTGCTTTAGTCTGCTGAGCTATCTCTCCCACTCTTTTTTTTCCCAGTGTTATTAAGCTGTGCCTATATTTTATCCCATTTGTGTATTTGACTAGATCAGTGCCTGTACTTTGTTGTCTATTATTATAGGCGATAATGGAATGTCTTTATCAGAAGGGTCTTGGCATACTTCTGGCTCTTTTTTTTGGGGAAGGGTCTGTGGGGTGTTCAGGATCTCACTATTAGATTGGACTCATAGTGATCCACCTGTTTACAGCCTTCCAAGAGCTGGCATCACAGCTGCATGCCACCATGCCCAGTATCAGTTGCCCTTTCAGTGCTTCCAGAGGGTGGGACCAGCATGGCAGGGCTTTTGTTCATTTGCATATACTTTCACTCTCTTTTCAAAATTTTTGTAAACACCTTGGATTTTTGACTGAAATAACTTTTTGAATGAATTTGTTGAGAATTCATACATTGAGGATGTTGTGCATTCCTGTATATAAAAATGGTATCTTTCCATATGTAAGGTAAATTTCTCTCAATAACTTTTATGAGTTGCCTTATACATTTTTTTTTTTTTTGAGACAAGGTCTTACCATGGAGTTCAAGCTATTCTTGACCTCACTATATAATAGCCCTGGCCGGACTTAAACTTGTACCGATCAACCTGCCAAGTACTGGGATTACAGCTGTGCACCACCATACCTGGCTATAAAGTGTTTTTTTTTTTTTTTTTTTTTTTTTCTGGCTATATAAAGTTTCAAAATCATCTTTGGTTAGATTTATTTTTAAGTGTCTTATAGTTTTCAGTTATAAATGATACCCTTTCAAAAATTGTATTCTCTAAATATATGTGTTGGTATATACAAAAAAAGGTGATTTGTATATGTTGAACTTGGTCAAGGCATCTTACAAACACGCCTTTTGGGGCAGGCAGGTGCTGGCCTTTATACTTGCAAGTGTCTTAACTTTGAGCTGTATCCACAGCTCAATTATTTTTTCAGTATCTAAAGGTAGCTTTATAGAAGTTTTCCAAATGATTTTTATTGCAGCTATCAAGATGATGTTTTAGCTATCTATTGCTGACTAGCAGATTACCTAAAACATTGGTTGGTGGGGTTGTTGAGAAATTGGAACCTTCATACACTACTGATAGGGACGTAAAATGGTATGGCCACTTTGGAGGAGGTAGGCATTTCCTCAAAAGGTTAAGTGTAGATTTACTGTGTTCTACTCAGTGTATGTCCAAGATGAGTGAAGACATCACCACAAAATATATCTTATTCATTAATTTCCTAGCAGTGTTATTCATAATAATGAAAACGTAGAACACCCGAAACTTACATTAGCTGATGAATTGATAAATGTGATATATTTATATAGTGAAGTTTTCGCCAGTAAAAGAAATACTAATAACTACTACGTTTAAGTAAACTTTGAAATTTTTATGTTAGGGGAAAGAAGTCAGTCACAGAGGATTACATGTTAGGTACCAGGAGAGGCGAACCTACAGTGTGTGTGCTGCAACAGGCTGTTATTGAAAGCTCTAAAAGATTCATCACTGCTATATATCAGTCATTCCTCATGTCCATGGGAAATTGGTGCCAGAATCCTCTGTAGATACTAAAATCTAAGGATGTGCAAGGTCCTTACATAAAATGGCCCAGTGGAGCCAGGTATGGTGGCTCATGCCTATAATCTCCACACTCAGGAAGCTGAAGCTGGAAGATTGCCATAGTTTAAGGTCAGCCTGGATGGCGTAGCAAGACACTGTTAAAAAAAAAAAAAAAAAGCACGGTATTTGCATCTGTGCCTATCCTAATGATTTATAATACCTAATAGTATGCAAATGCTGTACAAATATTAGCTGTATTGCGCTGGTTGTGGTAGTGCTCACTGGTAGTTGCAACACATGGAAGACTTAGAATCACCAGGGCTTTGAGGCCAGCTTCAATTTAAAGCCATTGTGTACTGCACAGTGAGATCCTGTCTCAGAATATTACAAAAAGAATAGTTGTACTATATTAAGGGAATAATGATGAAGAAGACTCTGTATATATTCAGTAGAAATGCATCTTTTGTTTATTTTTTGCATTTAGGACAGGGATTACAGGGTCTCACTACACAGATCAGACTTGTAGTGATTCTCCTGTTTTCAGCTTCCCAAAGGTTGAGATTACAGATGCTCTGCAATTCGCCCATTCTCAGTCACAGTCTCAGTGTACTCCAGGGGCGGGGGCTGACATAGCAGGCCAGGGATTGAACCCCCCGGCCCCTGAGTCTGCTTAGGCGCTTTAGTCCACTGAGCTATCAGGCTGACACTAGAGTTGAATTCTTTTTTTCATATTCAACAGACTTATTTTATTAATATCTAACCTAATACAAATTTCTTTATCTGTCCCTGTCACATACATATGATAATTCCATCTTAAAGAGTTCCAATATGATTGAACAGTTTCTTGCAATTACTGCTTTAAATCTTCAAAGACAAACATCTAGTTCTTTCTTGAACAAGAACAGCTGTGATGGCTTCCTATCTTAAAAGCTACTTAATTAGTGTTCTCTGGAAAAAAAAAAAAAAAAACTTCCATAGATTATTTAATTTTATTCCAATAAAATATAGCTTTGGCAAATGTGAAAAGAGAAAATTTTGTTATTCTTTTGTTGATTCATGACATGAAGGTGAAAAACATGTTTTTTTAAATTTCTATACAAAAAGTGGATTTGTACAATTTTAATAGGTATAGTACTAAAAGATGTAATAAGCTGCCTTTTCATTAGGAAAACAAAAATGATTCCACTGTGTTCATCTTCTGAATTGATTAGTAACCCCAAGTGATTTTCACGTTGGGAGGCAAATTACTAGCAGCAAGTTCATCAAATTTAGATCTTTCTTGAACAGGAACACTATAGAAATCAAGAACATCTCTGACGCTGCACATCTGGTGAAGCCTGGAGTTAGGTACTGTGTGGCCCAAGTCATCAGCTAACTGTGCCAAGAGACTGAACTTCATACGACAATCTTCTAGGGAGACGTCTTGCCAATTACTGGGAAGAGATGAACCAAAAATTTCTTTTATATGCGACTCCAAACGACTCTGGAGATCTTCGGGTGGCATGTATGTTCGGCTTCGTAAAGGTGGACAAACCAGAATAGGTTCTTTAGTTCTTCAGTCTTAGCCACCACTGGTTCTTTCTCTTTCCCGAATCGAGACCAAAATGCTCTATGTGCTGCCCCTGCGACTATCCACGGTTGGCCTTTTCCTGCAAAGCCAGGTACAAACAGCGCCGCCATATTCTGGATTTTTGTTTTTAATGAGAGGAATATATTTATTGGGGGAAAGCTCCTGTCTGAGAGAGGGACAGAGGGTTTCCTCTGGTTGGTCCCCAGAGATGCATTTTTAAACTGAATTTTTAATCTGCATTTGTATCCAAGGATATGGGAGCTTCAGATAGAGAGGGCTGGTTATAATTCTATTTATAGGAAATGGCCAGTCAGCAAATATTTAGAGGTTGAAGGTAGACTAGTAGATGGTGAGCTGGGGGTTGGGGCGAGATGGGGAGTGGTTGCTAATGAACATGGGTTTTTTTGAGGTAGTGTTGAAAATGTTTTAAAATTAAATTGTGATTGTACAAATTTAAATAAATTAAGACTGCTTTATGTGGGTGAACTCTGGTGTGTGAATTACATTTCAATAAAGATGCTAAAAGAAAAAAAATGAATATAGTTGTTTTTTTTTTTTTTTTTTTTTTTTTGTCTTTTTGAGACAGGGTCTCGTTATGCAGTTGAGGGTGGCATTGAGCTCACTTTTGTAGCCCAGGCTGGTCTCGAACTCGCACCGATCCTCCTGCCTCAGCCTCCTGAGTGCTGGGATTACAGGTGTGTGCCACCACGCCCGGCTATATGAATATAGTTTTGTTTGATATCCCCAAATTCCTGTCTTCACAATGCTGTACCAATTTGTATATTTTTCCTTTTTTTTTTTAACTTATATTTTTGGTACTACATTTGTTTTATTTCTTTATTTACATTTTATTACTTTTTTGGTGGGACTGGAGTTTGAACTCAAAACCTTACATGTGCTGGGCAGACCCTTGTGCCATGGAGCTATCTCCCGAGGACCCCCCACCCCCACCCCAGTACATATTTGGCTTACTACACAGCTCTGACCTATAGTGAACCTCCTGCTTTCAGCTTCCTCAGTACTGGGATTACAGGCATATGCCACCACTCCAGACTCAGCTCAGTATGCCAGGGGCGAGGCCAACACGGAATGCACTAGTGGGCCCCTGTGCTTGCTTAAGCTGAGGCTTAGTCTGCTGAGCTATCTCTCCAGCCCTCCAATTTGTATTTCTGTCAAAAGTATTTTTTTTTAATCTTTTCTTTTTGTATCAGGAATTGAACTCAGGACCTTGTGCTTGCCATGCAGGTGCTTGTGCTTCTCAGCTATATCCCCAATCTTTCTATTAGCACTATATAAGTATATCTATTTTTCAACAGTTTTATCAATAGACTATTGTACATTTTTTTTCATAACTGACAGAAATGGCATTCCATTTTACAAAAATTTTCATTTCTAAGTTAATTTGAGTATCTTTTTATATTTTTAAATTTGTTTAAAAAACTTATTTGGTACTGGAAATTGAACCCAGGGTTGCTAAGTCTCCTCCCCAGGCCCCTGGGTTTTTAGGCTGTTTTACAGTTTTACTGAGTTGGGGAGGCTGGCTTTGAGCAAATTGTGATCTGCCTCAGCCTCCAAATAGCTGGGATTACAGACCTATGGCACGTGCTCCCACTTTAGACTCTTCCGCTATGTTTCAGGCCATTTTTATCTGTCTGTGGACTGTGTGTTTTCTTTGTCTTGGTGTTTGTTCTTTTATTTTAAGCATTTTTACATACTATCCCTTTATGATATACAGTATTCTGTATTTCTGTCTTTAAAGACAAGGTGTCACCATGTATTCTAGGCTGGCCTACCTGGTCTCGGCTGGCCCCCAACTCACGGTGATTCTCCTGCCTCTGTTTCCCAAGTGCTAGGGTATACAAGCATGTACCATTGTGCCTGGCTTAGTAATCTATTTCTAACATCAGAAATTGAGTTTTCTTTAGTATGTAAATGAAATCATAAACATACATTTTGATGAGAGTGATCTGTGTATTAGGCAACTAAATGGCTGAACAGAGTTTATTTCTGGGTAACTAGATTCGCTATAGTTGGTCACAGGATTTTCTTCTGCCATTTGAATTTGCTTAGTAATGTACTAGTCCAAATGGTAGCTCTTTTCTGGTGTGTGTGTGTGTGTGTGTGTGTGTGTGTGTGTGTGTGTGTGTGTGTGTTTTGAGAGAGAGAAAGAGTCTCGTTGTACATTTCAGGCTGGCCTTGAGCTTACTCTGTAGCCCAGGCTGGTCTCAAACTTGCAGGACCCTCCTGCCTGAGTCTGCCAAGTGCTGGGATTACTGGTGTGCACAGGTAGCTCTTTTCTGAAGCCATTAGGCTCCTTGAGATTGGTGTGTATGTGTGTGTGTACTACTGTTTTAAAATTTCCTTTTTTTTTTTGGTAGAATGGGGGACTAAACTCAGGACCTTGCACTTGCCAGGTGGGCACTTATGCCCCTGAGCTGTCTCCTCGGCCCCTTGTAATTTCCTTTTTCTCCTTACTGGACTTACTAGGCTCTGAGGTTGGGTCTTAATTTCATTTTTATGTTCCTAGCATAGTCCTTTGTTCAGTGTATAGTAAGTGCTTGATAAATGTGTTTTGGTTGTGTGTTTCCTTTGGAGACAGGGTCTTGCTATGCGATTTAGTCTGGCCTTGAACTCACTGTGTAGCTCAGGCTGGTGTCAAACTCACAGTGGTCCTCCTGCATACTGGTACTACAGGCCTACACCATCATGTCTGGCTCTCAATAAATATTATTTTATTTTGTTTATTTATTTGGTACAGGGTCTTAGGCAGATCAGACTTTCAGTGATTTTCCTGTCTCAGCCTCCCCAGCTCTGGGATTATGGTCATGTGCCACCACACTTGGTTTCAGGGCTGGCAAGGGGTGCCTGCAATGGCATGTAGTACTGGAGATCAAACTCCGATCCTTGTATTTGCCAGGCAGGCACTTAGACCACCAAGCGATCTCCCTGGTCCTCAATAAATATTATTTTTAAAAATGTTATTAGAGACAGATACAGTAAGAGAGTGGAGAAGCAATGTCACTGGAGGGAAAGAGTTAACCTTAAGGGACAGGTGGAATTTGGAGAACTAAAGCAAAGGTTCCTGCTGGTGTGAGAACAGCAGCAAAGTGATGAGGGAGAGCACCACACGTATAGTGAGTAACAAAGAGCTTGTGGGATTAGAGTGCATGTGTTTATTCCTATGGCTTCATATGGTTACTGTGTACCTTGCATATGAAAGGCACAGGTTTAGGCTATAGAAGCCACTGACTTAAAAAACCTACATAAACAATTTTAAGATGTCATCCCTTTGGAAAGCATTTTAAGAAAATAAATAGGAGGGGCAACTTTAAAGTGTCCTTGAAGTATTGGGCTTGATGTGGTTGATAGGAGTAGCAGTGGCAAGAGAATGGTCTGCTGGAAGCTGCTCTCCCCCACTTATTGGGGAGATACTTACTATGCCTTGATGTAAGAGGATTATAGAAAATACGAGCTGTGAGAGGTTGAAGTTTCATTGGAGCTGAGATCTGGTCTATGGATAGAGGAACTGGCCAGAAGGACCAGCAAGGCAAAGATGTTTAAGAGAAAAGTTTAGAGAACTACAAATGCCTGTAGAAAAAGTTGGAGGGACTAAAAGGAAATGAGGTGGGCAAGTGGACCTTTCAGGTGAATGTTTCATGTTGAAAAATAGATGCAGAGCCTAAGTTTATTACTACAGTCAGAGCACTTGATGTTTGGTCTTTCAGATGCTAAGGAACCAGTGAAGAATTTAAGGGAGGGCTGACATTTTAATTCTATCTTAGATCACAGTATTGTGGTAGATAGATTCAGAAGTTCTTAGGCTGTTACAACATAAATAAATGGTAATGTGGAACTGAACAAAGGCAGGTGGAGAGAGGGCTTTCATGTAACTTCAAGATACTATTTTTATACTTCTGTGGGTATTGGGGTAGCTTTTGAGCAAGATGGGAAGTACTTTGGGAGGCATTGTAGAGAAAATGATGAGCTTATTTTGGGATATTCTGGGTTTATCCAGAGTTATCTTATTATTAAATTATTAAATTATCTTATTTAATGACGTTATTTATTTTTTTTTAATTTTTTTTATTTATTTTTTTGTTATTCTTGTTTCAGAACCTTTGTTCGTTTATTCACTCATTTTTATGGCTGGCTCAGCCCGTCCCGAGGGCAGGGCTGGTGCAGCATGTGGTGCCGGGGATCGAACCGCGGTCCCTGAAGCCGCCCAAGCTTCCCCAAGCAGGCGCTTTAGACCACTGAGCCATCCCGCCAGGCCCAATGACGTTATTTTTGGTTTAATTTATTTTTCCCTGCATTTATATTGTAGTAAAATGCTCAGCATAAAATTTACCATCACCCATTTTGTAGGTATTCATTCCATTGTTAATAAATACATTGAAAGTGCTGTGAAAACATATCCAGAGTTTATTTTATCTTATAAAACAGAAACTGTACACCCGTTAAACTGTAATTCCTTATATTCCTTTTCCTCAGCTTTGGCAACCATTATACTTTTTCTGTTTACTCTTGATTAGTTTATATAACCTCATATATTTGTCTTTTTGTTGGAATTTGACTCATTTCACTTAACAAAGTCTTCAAAGTTTATCCATGTTTTCACATATTGTAATATTTTCTTAAGGCTGAATATTTCTGTTTATTGGATAGACACTGTACCATATTCTTCTTGTTCATTCAGCTGTCTGTGGACACTTGGATTGCTTCTATGTTTTAGGTATCGTGAACAATGCCTCTATGAGTGCAGGTGTCCAGTTAGTTCTTTGAGACCATACTTTCAATTCTTTGTGTTAGATATTCAGAAGGGACACTGCTGGTCATGTGGTCATTCTGTTTTTAACTTTTTGAGGTACCACCATCCTGTTTCTTGCACACTGTAGATGGCATCATTTGACATCTGCAGTAGTGTGATTTCTCATGCCCTTGGCAACTCTTGTTATTTTGTTTTTTTTGTTAATAATAGTCACTGTGACTGGCATAAGGTGTGGTATCTATTGATACTATTGGGAAGATAGACTGGGGAGATAGTTCAGCAGCATAAGCACCTGTCTGGCAAGTACAAGGTCCTGATCCTTGTACCAAAAAAGAAAAGAAAAAAAAGAAAAAAATTACCTATTGCATCATAGTTTGATTTGTAGTTTTCTAAAGATTAGTAACATAGGGCTGGCCAAATAGCACAGTGGACTAAAGAGCCTGCTTTGGCAGAGTGCAACGACTGGGGTTCATATCTCCAACATGCTGTGCTGGCCCTGCCCCTGGGGTAAGCTGAGATAGCAAATAAGACTGAGCACAGTGCCATATGCCTATAATCCCAGCACTTAGGAGGCTTAAAATCAGAGGATCATTGTGAGTCCGATCTGTATACTGAGACCCTGCATTGACTCTGCACTAAATGTATTTTGTTTCTATTTATTTATTTATTTATTAAAGAATTCTATTTATTTATTTATTTATTTATTTATTTCTTGTTTCAGAACCTTTGTTGTTTATTCACTCATTTTTATGGCCGGCTCAGCCTGCCCTGAGGGCAGGGCTGGCGCAGCATGTGGTGCCCGGGACCAAACTGCAGTCCCTGAAGCCACCTAAGCTTTCCCAAGCAGGTGCTTTAGACCACTGAGCCATCCCGCTGGGCCCCTAAATACATTTTAAAAAAGAAAGAAAAGTAAGATTATTGACATGGATCATTGTTTCATATGCTCTTTGGCCATTTGGATATCTCTTACAGAAGTGTCTAAAATTAAAGTTGTTTGCTCAGTTTTGAAAGGGTCTTCAAATGTTATGTGTGTGTGTGTGTATATATAATATTAAATGTGTTGCCTATTAAATAATTTTCTAGTAATTCTTCTATTGGTTACCCTTTTTAAAAATATTGTTATTATTAAATTTTGTTATTATTTTAAATTTTAGTACAGGGTCTACAAGTTCCCACTATGTAGATTAGACTCATAGTGATTCTTGTTTTCAGCCTCATCAGAGCTGGGATTGCAGGCATGCGCTACCAGTCTCACTTGCCATCTCAGTGCACCCTGGTGTGACGGCAGGGCACAATGGGGATTGAACCCTGGCCACTGTGCTCTGCCTAAGTAGGCACTTTAGTCCACTAAGCTATCTGGCTAGCCCCTTCTCTTAGTTCCCCTTTTACCCTGTTGACAGAGTTGTACAAAAGTTGAAAACTTTTATGAAATACAATTTGTTGCCGGGCGTGGTGGCACACGTCTGTAATCCCAGCACTCGGGAGGCTGAGGCAGGAGGATTGGTGCGAGTTCGAGACCAGCCTGAGCTACAAAAGTGAGCTCAAGGTTAGCCTCAACTGCATAGCGAGACCCTGTCTCAAAAAGAAAAAAAAAAAAAAAAAAGAAAAGAAATACAGTTTGTCTTTTTTCTTTTGTTGCCTATCCTGTTAGTGTCATATCTAAGAAATTGTAAGTACAGAGTTGTGGAGGTTGTGCTTTAAATTTTCTCAGTGCTTTGTTGTTTTAGGTGTTATGTTTAGGCCTTTGATCCACTTTGAATTTATTTTTTATATGTGATATTAATGATCTGGCTTAATTCCCTTGATGTAAGTAGCCAGTTCTCCCAGCACTGTTGAAAAGACTTCTATTTTCTTATTGTGTGGTCTTTTTTTGTTTTGTTTTACTAGTTTTATTATTCTTATAATAGTTCATACATTGCATAATGTCTTCATTGTGGTTGTTTAGAGTCTATTGTGTAGTCTTGACACCCTGGTCAGAATCATATTTTAAAAATTGAGTTTATCTCAGAGTACTGTATTTTGCACCTTTGTTGTATAATGTGTCTCTATGCCTGTACTATACTGTATTGATTACTGCATGTGATATTATGGTGGTTTCGAAATCAGGAAATGTCTTTTTGCTGTTAATTTTCAAGTTTATTTTAGTTCTTTAGGGTTTTTTGAGATTTTATATGAATTTTGTGATTTTTGTTTCTGCAAGAAATGCTATTGAGATTTTGGTGGGATTGGTATTGAATATGTATCATTTGTGTAATAGTGACATTTTTTTTTAAGAATTTTTTATTTTATTTATTTATTTTTATCTTGTTTCAGAACCTTTGTTTGTCTAGTCACTCATTTTCATGGCTGGCTCAGCCCACCCCAAGGGCAGGGTTGGCGCAGCATGTGGTGCCGGGGATCGAACCGTGGTGCCTGAAGCCACCCAAGCTTTCCCAAGCAGGCGCCTTAGACCACTGAACCATCCCACCGGGCCCCAATAGTGACATTTTAATAATAGTAATCTTCTAATTCATTAACATGGGATGTGAGTCTGTTTGTGTGTAATTTTTTTTCTCTTTGGTACTGAGAATAGAACTCAGGACCTTGCAAATGTCAGGCATGTTCTTGTGCTACTGAGTTGTATCTCCAGCCCTCTGTCTTTAACTTCTTTTTTATTTTATATATTTATTTATTTTTAGAATTTTTTATTTTATTTATTTATTTTTTTCTTGTTTCAGAACCTTTGTTTTTTCACTCATTTTTATGGCCAGCTCAGCCCGCCCCGAGGGCAGGACTGGTGCAGCATGTGGTGCCAGGGATTGAACCGCAGTCCCTGAAGCCGCCCAAGCTTTCCCAAGCAGGAGCTTTAGACCACTGAGCCATCCCACCGGGCCCCTTATCTTATTATTTTTTGACCATTTTAAAATTATATTGTTAAGAGTAAAAATAACAAAAGAAAACAGAAAAGAAAAAGTGACAAGAGTACATACAGTACAGAATTTCAAAACAAGAAAAATTTAACAATGGTTGCAGTACAGATTTTCATCATCAAATCAGTATAGATCAACAGACATAGGTATGTAAAACTGATCAAACAATTAAACAACACTTTCAATAAACATTAATTTTTTTAACTCTTCCAATTGCATTTTGTATTTAAGTCACTCTTCTAAAAAAAAAATTACAGGGATTGAGACTGCAGAAAGCGCAAGGTCCTGAGATTGATTCCTGGTGCCACTGAAAATTAATTAATTAATTAATTAATTAATTCTTTTGGGTCCTTAAACTAGGGAGACTATATGATATTTGCATATGGTAGGTCTGGTTTATTTCACTTATGAGTATACGTTTAAGATACATCCATTTATATATGAAGTCTTCTAGTTTATCATTCCTTATAGCTGAATAGTATTCCGTTTTATGGAAATACCATGTCTTTTTCAAGCAATCTTAAGGTGATGGGCATTTTGGTTGTTTCCAGGATTTAGTTATCATAGATTGTGCTGCTATAAACATGGTTGCACAGATATCACTATGATATGATTTAACACCCAGTTTTATACAGCTTAACTTCAATAACATATTAAAAACTCTGTTCCTTATAGTTCCCCACTTCTTCCAATAATATAACAAAATTTCACCTTTATACTTTGTCTAAAATCAACTATTTTATTCTATTTATTTAAAATCCTCAACTATTTTAAATATACTATAAATACTATAAATATACTATACTATCTTCTAGACTAAAAAAGTCTCTTTAAGTCATGTAGATACAAAATAATAGATGCAAACTGTGAAAATAATACTTCTGGGGAGGATGCAGGTTAGTGGCACAGTGCCTACCTGGCAAGCACAAGGTCTTGAGTTTGACTTCTAGCATGCCCCTACTGCCATTAGTGCTTTTTTTTTTTTTTTTTTGGTCTTTTTGAGACAGGGTGTCGCTATGCAGTTGAGGCTGGCCTTGAGCTCACTTTTGTAGCCCAGGCTGGTCTCGAACTCACACCAATCCTCTGCCTCAGCCTACCCAGTGCTGGGATTACAGGCGTGAGCCACCACGCTCGGCTCATTAATGCTTTTGTAACAGCTCATATGTTGGTCTTTATTGAGGTCTGTATTTCTTCATACAGTTTTGGGCTGTTATTTGGTATCCTTCACTTCTTTGGACTACTTTAAACATTTGTTCTAGCACAAGTCTGCTGGTAACAAACTGTTTCAGCTTTTGCTTTTCTGAGTGTCTTAATATCTTCCTCGCATTTTTTTTTTCTCTTTGAGACAAGGTCTAGCTATTTAAGGTTGGTCTTGAATTCACTATGTAGCCAACTCATAGTAACCCCAGGGCCTCTGACTCAACCTCCTGAGTGCTGGGATTACAGCTGTATGTCACCACACTGGGCTCTAGTCTTCACATCTCAAGGACAGTTTTGTAGAATATAGGATTCTTTGCTGACAGTTTTTTTCTTTTAGACCTTTGAATATAGGCAGACCATTGTCTTCTGGCCTCCAAAGCTTCTGGTATGATATGTGCTAGTAATCCTATTGAAGGTCTTGTGTGTTAGAAAATATTTCTTGCTGCTTTTAAGAGTCTTTGTTTTTGGGTGGGTCTTTTCTTTTTCCTTTTTTTCCCTTTCCTTTCCTTTCCTTCCCCTTCCCCTTTCCCTTTCCCTTTCCCCTTTCCCTTCCCCTTCCCCTTCCCCTTCCCTTTTCCCTTTCCCTTCTCCTTCCCCTTCCCCTTCCCCTTTCCCTTTCCTTTTCTTCCCCTTTCCCTTTCTTTCTTTCTTTCTTTCTCTCGAGACAGGGTCTCACTAAGTAGTCCATGCTGGTTTTTAAACTCTTGGTAATCCTTGTGCCTCAGTACCAAGGAGATAGCTCAGTGGAATAAGTATTTGCCTGGCAAGTGCAAGGTCCTGAATTCAATCCCTAGTACCATCAACAATAACAAAAAAGGTTTGTTGCCTCAGTATCTTAAGTGCTGGAAGTAATAGGTGTGTGCCACCACAGTTGGCTGTCTTTGGTAGGTTTTATTATATAATATATTAGGCACGGGTCTCCTTGAATTTATTTTACTTTAGAGTTCATTGAGTTTCTTAGATTTTTTTTTGTTATTCATAGATTTAGGAAGTTTTTTTAGCTGTTATTTCTTTACATGTTTCTTTTGCTACTTTCTCTCCTCTGGGTCTCACAATTCATGTGTTGACCTGCTTGATGATGCCCTGCAGATGAGGCAGACTCTCTCACCTTTGCTTCTGTTCCCATACTCAGTAACTTCCATTGTTGTGTCTTCAAGACCACTGTGCTTGTGCTGTCCTTTGAATACTCCCACTGAAGTTGGCATTTCAGTTATTACACTTTTTGAGTTCATAATTTCCTTTTGTTTTCTGTTTTCCTGTGTCTTTGTTGCTATTTTCATTTTTTTTTTTTTTTAGACATCATTTTCTTGGCTTTCTCCACAGCTTTCTTCAGTGCTTTGAACATTGTAAAGACAGTTGTGTTAAACAGTTGTCCAGATTAGTTATCAAGTCTTTTTTGGGGGGATAGTTTCTGCTGATTATTTTTTCAGTTTGAATTGGCCACATTTTATTTCTTTTTTCTGTGTTTTTGTTGTTGAACATTGGATATTTGAATCTAATAACATGTTTACTTTGGAAATTACCTTTAGGTTTTTACACTTAGGTCACTTGTTCAGTGAATCTTTCACTTACCACTCATTTGAAATTACAGTCCCTGTCTTTGTGAATGCTCCCTATCCCTGTAGTTAATTTGGTTTGTTAGTTCCTATAATCATCCACGTACGTGCCCAGTATGTATTGCTTATTTTACTCTCCTCACTGAAATGTAAAAGCCACAAAGGTAAAGTTTTTTGGGACTGGGGAGATAGCCCTGTGGCACAAGGGCCTGCCTGGAAAGTGCAAGGTCATGTGTTGGAACCCCGGTCCCCACTGCAAAAAAGGGAGGGGGGGTTAAATTATTTATTTATTTATTTATTTATTTATTTATTTATTTTTTTTTTAGGGAAGGGTGTACAGCAGCGGTTCTTTTTTTTTTTTTTGTCTTTTTGAGACAGGGTCTCGCTATGCAGTTGAGGCTGGCCTTGAGCTCACTTTTGTAGCCCAGGCTGGTCTTGAACTTGCACCAGTCCTCCTGCCTCAGCCTCCCAAGTGCTGGGATTACAGGCGTGAGCCACCACGCCCGGCACAGCAGCGGTTCTTAACCTGTGGGTCGTGACCATGGCGGGGGTTGAATGACCAAAACATAGGGGTCACCTAAAGCCATTCTGAATCATAACTGTAACAAAATTGCAGTTTTGAAGTAGCCACCAAAATTATTTTTTAGTTTGGGGTTACCGCAACATGAGGAACTGTATTGTGGGGTCATGGCATTAGAAACACTGGTCTACAGGGTGTTCAGGGTCTCACTATTAGATCAGACTTGTAATGCTCTGCCAGTTTACAGCCTCCCAAGAGCTGGGACTACAGCTGTGCACTACCACACCCAGTCTCAATTGCCATCTTAGCATGCCCCAGGGCCTGTGCTGGCACCGGAATGGCAGGCCCGGGGATTGAACCCATGGTCCCTGCGCCTGCTTGCAGACACTTTAATCCACTGAGCTATTTGGTTGGCCCTTTTTGTTGTTGTTGATTTTTAATCCCTTTGTTTAGTGCTTTACTCATGGCACCTAAAACTGTGTGTGAACATACAATAGGCCTGGGTTAATATTGTTAAAGTAAGTGGAGGACATGTCTAGGTTAACCTGGAGTAGATTCTGTGTGTATGTGTGTGTGTGTGTGTGTGTAACTTGTTTTTTTTTTTTTTTTTTTGAGGTGGGGTCTTGCTATACAGTTCAGGATGGCCTCAAACTCATTCTGTAGCCCAGGCTGGCTTTGAACTCACTGTTATCCTCCTGCCTCAGCTTTTGGTGTGCTGGGATTACAAATGTGTGTCACTACACCTGGCTTAGTATTACTTATTTATATCCTAACTTCACAAGGAGGTAGAAGTGAAAAAGTATCTGGTAGACAAAGGTCAGCCTATGAGAATGGTTTAGATTGGAAGAGAGATTTGAGTGAAGGCATAGGAGTAGATGTCACATCTACTGTGCAAGGAAAGAGAAGGCATTGGACTTTGGAAATGCATAGTTGGAAGGGTTGGCGCCAGGTGATTTTGAGATCCTTATCGGGTCTTTGTGAAGCTACTACCCTCCAGATGTCTGCAAGCCAAGGCCTGGTCTACCTAATGTCTTTGTTGGTTAGGTCTGGGCTACTTGGGTCGCAAGATTCTGCCCTTCACAGTTCTTATCCTGATCCTTCTCTTGACTGTACCATATATACTTGAGGTTCTCTAAGTAAAGGAAGGCCAAGGAAGGACCTGTGACCAGCGTGTGTTGAGGGGGCAGAATGCACATCTGTATGCCTTTAGGGTCCAAGTGGCTTAGTGTGGAGCTGGAGGTTGCAGGGCAAGGAAGGCAATGCAGCCTTCCAAAGTCCAGCTTGAGTCTGATGGTCAGAATCAAAATGTGCTGATTTTGAAATAATTGTGTTGTTTTAAAACATGTTCGTCAAGGTAGGAGGAGAGAATAATAGTTGAACAGTTTTTTATCCTGACTTAAAAATTTAAAATATTTGGACATGGTGTATAAGCAGCGGTTCTCAACCTGTGGGTCGAGACCCTGGCAGGGGTTGAATGACCAAAACACAGGGGCTGCCTAAAGCCATCAGAAATCATAACTGTAGCAAAATTACAGCTTGGAAGTGGCCACCAAAACTGTTTTTTGGTTTGGGGTCCCCGCAACATGAGGAACTGTATTGTGGGGTCATGGCATTAGAAAGGTTGAGAACCACTGATGTATAGGCTTCCTTTTGTATTTTTGCCCCTAAACCCTTGAAAATTAGGTTGGGTTTGTGAAGGGAAATTATAAGAGTAGGAAGGGAGGGACAATTAAACTCAAGGTAGAGTTTCAAGTAAGAGTGAGACACTTTGGACTTTACAATTAAAATTTAGTAAAACTTTCAGTCAAGGAAGGAAGAGTAAATAAGAAATCAGAACATGGAGACAATATGAAAAACAAAATGAAAAGATTCGAAAAAAAAAAGATTTCTTTTACTTTATCTGAAAATGGAATTGGAGCAGTAGCTATGGAGGTAGGCCAAATTGTGGAAAAGGAGTTTTCTGCTCTTAAGATGACAGGGTCTTAGAAATATTTATGTTAAGGGAAAGGAGCCAGTATAACAAGGTTAAGCAACGGGAGGGACTAATCAATGGATCAAGGCTTGTGATGAATCTTTGCAAGGAGGAGTATTTGAGAAGGTAGATGTTAGGCACTGAAGTGAGTTTAGGAGGTGAAATAGCAATAAGCAGCGATCATATATAAGCAATGATTGTATAGCATTGATGTCGGTTTAAGGTATCTCTCGGATTAGTGTTTTTCTTTTAAGCTTTAGTTCATACTCCTAGGGAGCAGAGGTTACACCTACAACCATTTACTAAAAACTTGCTGTTGATTGAAGTATAACCTATGATATGAGGCATAGGTTATGTATGTTGGGTCTATTCTTACCTAATAGCTGCTATTTAGTAGTGACTTAAGGGGCCTGGCGGGATGGCTCAGTGGTCTAAAGCCCCTGCTTGGGGAAGCTTGGGCGGCTTCAGGGACCGCGGTTTGATCCCCGGCACCACGTGCTGCGCCAGCCCTGCCCTCGGGGCGGGTTGAGCCGGCCAAAAAATGAGTCAATAAACAAAGGTTCTCAAAAAGAATAAAAATAATAAATAAAAAAAAAAATTCTAAAAAAAAAGTAGTGACTTAAAATTTGAACTTTGATAAAAACTTGATTCCACAATAGCATAGAAATAATTTTTTACTATGTTCATGTAAATACATATCATCAAGCTTTGGAGGTAATGTATTTTAATAAGTATGTAACATATGAACCATGACTATTTTGGGCAAAATGTTTTTTTTAAATAGAATTATATTAATACTCTTTTTTCCCCCTTTTCACTAGTAGTTCCAAAGAACTGCTGGTTCACATTTTAGCTCTTGCCAAGTTGTGAAAATAGTGAAGGATGCTTAAACTACTTAACATGTGAATTGTAAGTAAAGTTTATTTATACTATTACTGTGTATGTTTCAAAACAGATTTTAGAAAATAGTTATTCTCTTATGTGATAGCAGTGGGCTTTCATGAAATAGAACTGAATTTTTCTTTAAGTTTTCTTCCTAAGATAAAAAGTACTATTGAAAGTTTGTAAAATGAAAAGAAAAGAGACTAGTAGTATTAAATTATTATTAAAGAGATGAAATTTCTGCTTTTATTTAAAAGGATTTATTTTGTTTTCTAAAACCTAATGGAGGGCTGGTGAGATAGCTCAGTGGACTAAACCACCTGCTTAGGCAAGCTTAGGCAACCACAGAGACTGTGGTTCAATCCCCAGCACCACAAGCTGTGCTAGCCCCACCCCCAGGGCAGGCTGAGCTGGCCATAATATAAATAAATAAAGTTAAAAAAAAATAAAACCTAATGGAAGGGGCTGGGGAGATAGCTCCATGGCACAAGTGCCTGCCTGGCAAGTGCAAGGTTGTGCGTTCGAAACCTGGTCCTGAAAAAAAAAAAAAAACCAACCAAACAACTTGGTGGAAATTCTTTATTAGTTTATTTCTATAACTATGATAGTAGTTATAAAACTATAAAAGGGGTAATATAATGGAATGATTTATTAGAAATATATATATATACATATATATAATTTCTCTTTGTGTTTACTTTTTCTATAGTCTTTAATTTTGATATTTAAAAATCCTGTTAGAAATTTTAGTGATTATTTTGTATGAAAAATTAAGTATCTGCAAAGTGAAATAATTTGTTTAGGAATAATGCATTAATGTAGATGATACACATATGACATTTGTCTCTTTAAGAGAAAAAAGGTTCAGAGACTTTGTTAAGAAATTACTTTAAACAATGTGCTATTTTGTGTTTTGAACTACAGTAATAGCAAAATGTTGCTGGTAAAACTATCAAAGAAATTCCAAATGATTTCATTATTTTTAGACTGCTTTATTTGAAAGTATAATGCTGGGTGTGGTGGCCTGCATCTGTAAACCACCCAGCACTCAGGAGCCTGATACAGGAGAACCACTGGAAATTCCAGGCCAGCCTGGGCTCAATATTGAGTTCAAGACCAGCCTGAGGGCTCAGGGAGGTAGCTCAGGCATACAGCACCTGTCTGGCAAGCATAAACCGCTGGGTTCAATTTCTGCTCCCCCCCACCAAAAAAAAAAAAAAACAAAAAAAAAACAAGACCAGCTTGAACTACAAGGCAAGACCCTATCTCAAAAAAGGGCCGGGGTAATGAGGAACTCAAGTTAACCTAACAATTCTGGTATTATGTGAGAATATAAAATGAGATTGCATACCATATGCAAAAGACAGTTTTAATTATCTTAGTCAAACAAACCAGCCAAATGTGCCAAAGAATGAACTATTGTTTTGTGTATTCAATACATAAAAGATTTTAAACATTTCTATTAAATTATTTTTGGAATAAAATTACATTTTGTGAAGGGAGAAAGTTGTGATATTTTATCTCCTGGCCTGTAAATCAAATAATATCATCTGTATATAATATCTTGATAAGAACTTATTTCAGGGCTGGGGCAATAGCTCAGTACAATAAGCTGCTTGCCTGGCAAGCACAAGGCCTGAGTTCAATCCCCGGTAAGGGGCGAAAAAAAAAGAATTTATTTTATGAGTTCATAAACTTGACTCTTTAAGAAGTACTCACTACTGCCCCCTTTTGAGGCAGGGATGTGGAGCTTATGTTTTCCTTAAAACTTAAAAGTGAGATTGCAAACTAAGTTATGCTTTACAGCCTTCCTGTGTATTTTTTTTTTATAACTTTAAAAATTCTTCCTCTTTTTAGGCTTTCGGGTTAATCATCTTTAGAAGACTGGATTTCTGGATATCTACTCTCCATCTCTGTTGACTTTTAAAACATAATTTAAATCCATAACACTGGCATTCATCTGTGAAATCTATGAACCTTTAATTACACTGATTCATAAACGTTTGAAGCTTCCTCAGGGGAAAAAACAATGACATCAGCAGTGGTTGACAGTGGAGGTTCTATTTTGGAGCTTTCCAGCAATGGAGTAGAAAATCAAGAGGTTAGGCATCCAATGTATTACATTTCTGTTTTGTTCATAGAAATCAATGCATAAACTAATTTTGTAATGAATGGGAAAGATACTTTGGAGTAGAAATGTGTAATGTATGATATTATATATGTAATGTGCTTGGGATCCTTACATAATAAGTTGAAGAAGGAGCTGTATTTTTAGAACATCTAAAGTTTTAGACCATGGATATATTACATTAGAACATACTTAGGGGAAAAGACTGGAAAGAGAGAATGTTATAGTATTGGCTGAGACATAAATTGAAGATTTTGATAAAATTCATTTTCTTTAATTATAGAGTGTATAGAGATATACTATATTTAGATTAGAATTTTGTATCTGCTTTTTTTAATCTTTGTTATTCTATTTAATTTGTGTGATGATTGTATTTGAATCTATATACTGATGACCTGTGATAGCTAATTGGAAAAGATATTCATGGTGTGATATTTTATGCATATAGAATTTTTTTTTTTTGAGACAGGGTCTTGCTATGCAGTTGAGGCTGGCCTTGAGCTCACTTTTGTAGCCTAGGCTGGTCTCGAACTCGCACCAATCCTCCTGCGTCAGCTTCCTGAGTGCTGGGATTACAGGCGTGAGCCACCACACCGGCTTGCCTATAGAATTTTGAATCATTATTACAGTTTTTAATTAAAAAATAAGATGGGGGCCCCCCCCCCCCCCGGCAGGATGGCTCAGTGGTCTAAAGCACCTGCAGGCGGCTGCAGGGACCGCGGTTCGATCCTGGGCACCACATGCTGCGCCAGCCCTGCCCTCAGGGCAGGCTGAGCCGGCCATAAAAATAAATAAATAAACAAACAAAAGTTCTGAAACAAGAAAAAAATTAAAATAAAAAAAATGAATTTATAAAAAAAAATAAGATGGGGCTAGCAAGATAGCTCAGTGGTCTAAAGCACCAGCTTAGGCAGGCACAGGGACTGTGGTTTGATCCCCGGCACCACATGGTAGAGAATGGACTATTGTTACAGCCTTACTGCTGTCCCATTCTCAGTGAAGACTTGATAGTTGAGGGGGCCTAAATTACAAGGAACAGTGCTGTCATAGTGATTCATATTTGGCTAGTGATAAGGTGGAAAAGTACACAGATTTCTGTATCCCAAGTTGACTTTGTTTTGTACATGTATGGTGGGTGTTTGGTGTCAATATAACGGGATAGTGGCATGCTTGAGAGAAAATTAGGACAGCAATGCTATGTTCTGGGGCCTGGATTATTTGTTTCCCTTTTTTTGATGTTTGTGCAATTTTCCAACATCCATCATAAAATTCAATAAGAGGGAGATAAACTGAAGATAAGCAGTCCTTTTGTTAGTGGACTTGCCAATTTATAAATATTCCTAAATATTTACCTAAAATATTTTTGAAATCTAAAGTGAAGTCCATTAAGAGAAGCCAAAAATACAGAACAGACTTTATTCCCATAATCATTTTCTTCCTTGAAGATGAACTTTCTGTACGATGACTTCCAAATGTCATTCACTAAAGAGATCAAGGGCTCAGGGGACTCCTACCCAGTCTTGCATCACCCAGACCAACCACTGTTTCTTGCTCCAGGTATTTCAATATAGAGATTTGTTAAGTAAGTTAGCATTAAGCACTATGAAGCCAGCTGCCCAGAACAAGAGACTATAGATTTACCTTGTGTTCATTAAAGTATGTCACTGAGTTAGGGGAAAGAAGATAGTTAATTTCTTGAAGATTCCCTATATTTTCCTTTCTTTTAAAGTATTGATTGGTTGGTTGTATTTTAGGGAAGGGTCTACAGGGTGTCCAGGGTCTCACTACTATATTGGACTCACAGTGATCCACCTGTTTACAGCCTCCGAAGAGCTGGGATTACAGGCACACACCACCATGCCTAGTCTTAATTGCCTCTCAGCATCCCCCCCACCCCCCGGGCTGGCATGACAGGCCTGAGGAAGGAGAGTGACAATGGTTAATACATTACACATTGTTATCTTTAAATTAATTACTGACAGTACAAGATATAGGCATTTAATTGTCCAAATAATGTAGGCACAGACTTTTTTCAATGAACTAAGAAATTATATATATATATGTATATATATATATATATATATATATATATATACACACACACACACACACACACATATATATATATATGTAATTTTTGCTTTTCTCCTTCATTATCCCATCTCAGTTTCTCTTTGCTTTTGAAGTTTCTTCTCATTTTACAATTATCTATTGTACATTTGGATCTTATTTACCTTTCAGCTTCTCACACTAGGGAGATGGTATGATGTTTACACATATGCATCTGGTTTATTTCACTTATGAGAATGGTTTCAAGTTGCACCAGTTTACCTATAAAAGTCTCTATAGTTTATCTCCTTTTATGCCCAAGTAGTACTTCATATAAAAAAGATGACATATTTTTTATCCATTCCTTGGTTCATGTGCATTTGGGTTGTTTCCACGATCTAGACGCAAGTGCAAGGTTCTGAGTTCCATCCCTGGTTCCAAACAAACAAACAAGATCTAGATTTTATAAATTGTTCTGCTATAAACATGGGTGCATATATGTTTCTTTTTAAGAATTCCTAGGTATTCTGAATCTGAAGAACTGGTTTTCATGAAATAAAGGGAATTTGATGAATGAAATATCTTTACCAACTTTGTTATTAACTAATAATTATGTTGTCTTAGAAGGTAGACCATTTTAAGAAGTCAGAAGGCAGTACTTGTGTGTGTGTGTGTGTGTGTTTGCAGGGTCTCATTATGCAGCCCAGACTCATGATCCTCCTGATTTCTGCCTCCCTAGTACTGGAATTACAGGCGTGTGCCACAACGCCTGGATTTGAAGGCAGTCCTCTTGATGGGCTATTTATTTTGGTATTGGAGACCAAACACAGGGTCTTCTTGCTGAGCTGTGTATCCTGTCTTTTTATATCTTTAATTTTTAGACAAGGTCTTGCTGAGTCATTGAGCTGGCCACGCTAGGCTTGAGTTTGTGTTCCTCCAACCTCAGCCTCCCAGAGTGGTGACAACCCGTAAGACAACTGGGACGAGTTTGTGTTCCTCTGAAACCAAAGAACAAATTTTAAGAACAACAGAGGTTAAGAGCAGATTATATTTACTGGGGAAAGAAAGGGTCTGTCTGAGAGGGACAGAGGTGGCTGGAGTGGGTTGCCGAGTAACCTGTCTTCTTTTAGTTTTTGTTTTTTTGAGACAGGGTCTTGCTATGTAGTTCAGGCTGAACTTGAGCTCACTTTATTTTATTTTATTGTTTTTTTTTTTTTTTTTTTTTTTTTTTTTTTTTTTTTTTTTTTTTTTTTTTTTTTTTTTTTTTTTTTTTTTTTTTTTTTTTTTTTTTTTTTTTTTTTTTTTTTTTTTTTTTTTTTGAGACAGGGTCTCGCTGTGCAGTTCAGGCTGGCCTTGAGCTCACTTTTGTAGCCCAGGCTGGTCTTGAACTCGCACTGATTCTCCTGCCTCAGCCTCCCGAGTGCTGGGATTACAGGCGTACGCCACCATGCCCGGCCCTCTTGAGCTCACTTTATAGCCCTGGCTGACCTCACATCACAGTAATCTTCCTGCCGTAGCCTCTGGAGTGCTAGGTTTTAGGCATGTGCCATCCCCCATGCCTGTCAGAACCTGCTTTCTTTAGGGATTTTATAAAGCAAAACCATGAGATGAGGTGGGTCTAAGATGGAAAAGATGGGAACTCACAAGGTGAACATGAGGTAGGACAAAACTATGGTCCACCAATAAGATTACAAGTGTAATTGCTCAGGTAAAATTGATTAAATCGGGATCAAACAGACGCAAGGCATAGCAAGCAGACATGAATATAGGATAGGTGTTTTCTTGAAGTGGGTTGGCTTAGTGACTCTTCCAGGTTTTTCTCAAGGTGATTGATACCTGCTTAGAATATCAATCTTGGTTGCCCATTCTTGGGGAGGTCTGTGGTTACATTTGTTTAATCTTTTGTTTTGTGGCCTGCAGTGCACATATCTCTCCCATAGTTGTAGGGTAGCTTATCTTCCATATTGTCTCCTTGAGGACCTATCCCTGTCTAACTGCCTATAATATTTCTATCTAACTCAGCTGCCTACAATAGTGGGATTATAGGAAGTGAGAAATGGGAACATAAGTGATATCTAGGGGAAGAAAATTCCAGGAAGAGAGGAGTCACTAATAATTGAGAATATATTCTGATTTTCACGAGTAGAATTTTGAGGATAATGATACTTAAAAATAGATGTTTGTTTTATGAACATTTCTGGAATATATTTCCTAACTGTAAAATGTAGGATGGCATGAGACAAATGATTTGTCAAAATTTTTTAAAAATGAAGTTGCTGGGTGTGGTGATGCACACATGTAATCCTAGCACAAGTGGCAGAGACAGGAGGATCACCATGAGTTTGAGGCCAGCCTGGGCTACATCATTGTGTTTGGGGCCAGTCTGGACTACATAGTGAGACCATGACTTGGGGGGAAAAAGAAATTATAGTACATTTTAGGTGTACATAATGATCGCATTTATCATAGGAGGGATTCTGAACCTGTACATGGTATAACTTGACTCTTTTTATTCCCGTTCTCCTTCCCCTTCCCTCCCTATAACCCCCTTTCCCTTGCCTAAATAGGAAAGTTTTGTTTCTAGTTTTTCCTTCTTTTTTCTTTTCCTTTACCACTCATCCCTTCCTAGTTCCCCTTCCCATCTGAATATTTTCTTCCTATTTCATAATGTTTATCATTTGTCAAGATTTTATAGTAACCTTACAATAAGAAGATAAGGAGAGTATTTAAAGTGGTGGTCATCTGGAGAGTTACTATGATTTTCAGCCTTTATTTTTTACAGAGGTTCTTCCTGATTTTAAAATAGTACATTAGATTGAATTAAAGTTTCCTTTGTCTGAGACTATTAGGGAAAATTGTACCCTTATTGATATAAGAGAAATAATTATAACTTCCAACTTGCTAGATACCAGGTATGTTGAGTTCTTGTTCTCTAGAATTGAAAAGTGAATTCTAAGTGACAGCAGAAATAGTTCAGCAGATTAAAGTGCCTGTAAGCAGGCACAGAGTCCAGGAGTTTGATCCCGGGGCCTGCTACTTTGGCCCAGCCCCTGGGGCGTGCTGAGACTAATTGAGATGGCATGGTGGAGTGCACCTGTAATCCTAGTTCTTGGGAGACTGTAAACAGGTGGATCACTATGAGTCTGATCTAGCAGTGAGAACCTGACCACCCTGTAGACCCTTCCCTAAAAAATAACAAAAAAAGAAGTTAAGAGTAGGAAAAAGTTATTGAGAGACAAGAAAGGACCCATAAATGGGTTGCCAATGAGCCCACTTCTCAGAAGAAGTTTATAGAGCAAAATCACAAGGTGGATACAGTGTTAGTTGAAACTATGATCAGATAATAAGATTGCAAGTATAAGTGCTTAGGTGATATTAATCCAGTGTGGAAGCAGGTCACAACACAAGTGAACATGGAAAGAACAAAGACCTTCTTTAAGGTTCTGGGATTGAACCCAGAGACTTACACTTGTTAGGCAAATGCTGTGTCACTGAGTTACGTCCCCAAGACCTTTATGAAGGGATGGATCAGGGAGTGGTCTTGGTCACCCACTCGGGTCACAGATGTCTATCTAGACTTTTTTGGAACTGATGACACCAATTGTAGTATATTGCTTATGCCTTGTGTAGGTAGCAGGCAGGGCCTGGTCATTCTGTCTTTATCATTTTTAAAAAATTTAATTTTAATTTTTTTTCTTGTTTCAGAACTTTTGTTTGTTTGTATATTTATTTTCGTGGCCGGCTCAGCCTGCCCTGAGGGCAGGGCTGGTGCAGCACGTGGTGCTGGGGATTGAACTGAAGTCCCTGCAGCCGCCCGCAGGCACTTTAGACCACTGAGCCATCCTGCCGGGCCCCTCTGTCTTTATCTTGAGGCCTGACCTGTAACAGTCAGTTGTAAATGTATTCTCATCTTCTGCCCTCACTGACGGAAGCGCCTATTCCTGTCTGCCTGCCTGTACTATTTCTAACTTAGTTGCCTATATTACTAGAGAATATAGATATAAAAAATATTTTAAAAATATATTTTAAAACTAAGTTATTTAAAAATGTTTAAAATTCAATTACCAGATTCTTTCTTTCTTTCTTTCTTTCTTTCTTTCTTTCTTTCTTTCTTTCTCTCTCTCTCTCTCTTCCTTTCTTCTTTCTTTCTTTCTTTCTTTCTTTCTTTCTTTCTTTCTTTCTTTCTTTCTTTCTTTCTTTCTGTTTTTGAAGACAGAGTTTCACTATGCAGTTCAGACTGACCTTGAGCTCACTTTTATAGCCCAGGCTGGTCTTGAATTCACACTGATCCTCCTGCCTCAGCCTCCCAAGTGCTGGGATTACAGGTGTGTGCCACCAAGCCCGGTTTACCAGATAAACTTTAGATACGTAAGAAAATTTACTGTTAAGTAAACAATATAATGAAATGATAATTTTTTAATTCACTTAAGTATTTTTTATTTAGTACAGGGTTTACAGGCCTACCAGGGCTTCACCACACAGATTGGATTTGTAGTGATTCTCCTGTTTTCAGCCTCCCAAGTGCTGAAATTACTAGCATAAACTGTTGCACCAGTGGGGGTGGGGCCAGCAGAGCATGCCTGGGATCGAAACCCAGTTGCTGCCATCTGCCTAAGGAGGCGCTTTAGTCCGCTGAGCTATCCAGCCAACTCCAGAATTCACTATTTTTGTTGTTGTGTTTTACTAAGGGCCTATGGGGTCTCACAACATAGATCGGACTGGTAGTGAGCTGCCTATGTTCAGCCTCCCAAGAGCTGGGATTACAGGCATATGCCACCACACCCAGTCTCCATCGCTATCTCAGCCAGCCTCAGGGGTGGGGCCAACATGAGGAATGTCAGGGATTAAACTCCGAGGCTGTGTCTGCCTAAGCATTTGCTTTAATCTGCTGAGCTATTTGGCCAGCCCTTCACTATCTATTTTTGAAGACAGCTCCTAATATACTTCTTTAACACCATTTTGAAAACAGCTTATAAATTAATAGGTAGCTTCTGGTTCAGTAGTGACCAGGGCATTTCCTTTAAAGATTGGAGAGAATATAAACATGGTCACTTATTTTCTGATAAAAAGACTTTAATGAATTCATACAGTTTGTTCTTGGATAAAGAGTTGGAAGGGGGGCCCGGTGGGATGGCTCAATGGTCTAAAGCGCCTGCTTGGGAAAGCTTGGGCAGCTTCAGGTACCCTCGTTAGATCCCCGGCACCACATGCTGTGCCAGCCCTGCCCTCGGGGTGGGCTGAGCTGGCCATGAAAATGAGTGAATAAACAAAGGTTCTGAAACAAGAAAAAAAAAAAATTTAAAAATCTTAAAAAAAAAAAGAGTTGGAAGGGTCAGTATTGCAGAATGTTAATTACCCACATGTATTTTATTCCATTTCTATTAAATGATAGAGCAAGTTTGAGGAAAAATTATGTGGACTTAAGTACTGTAGAAAAGGTTAAACATTCAAGAAGACCATAAACCTGTCCAAAAACTCAAGTCTTTACAGACTCAGTAAAACCAGGCCTTAGACTTTGGCCATTCTTTTTCACTCACAAACGGACCCCTTGGTGACTGTGGTGCCTGTTGCCAGTAAATGGGCTTTCACCTCCTCTTTATATAGATTCACAAGACCCTTGATGCCGGCCCCCAAATCTCCCTAAGTGTACCAGCTCAGGCTATTCCGGTGTCTTGCTTGTGGGCTCACACTTTCTTTTAAACTTCCACCTAATAAATCCTGTTACGTCTTCTACTGATGTGTCCTGAATATTCTTTTTCAATATTCTTCTGTGGTTAGTGTGGCTTTGAAGTTCCTTCTCTCTGCTTTAGAAACTTCCTAGGACTGTTAAGTGAAGGTACTATCAGGCAAAGGACTTGTGTACTTTGAGTGGTAAAATTGGTTCAGAGTGGGAATTGTAGAAGATGCCTTGGAACTTAATGAAAAGGCAACTGTAGATTAAAAGGACTTGGACAGATGCTGAAGGCTACAAAGTAACAAGCAAAAACAAAACAACAAAAAAAAACCCAAAAAAACAAAAAAAACTAGTATTTAAGAATTAGCAGGTGCCCATCAGGATGGCTCAGTGGTCTAAAGCGCCTGCTTAGGAAAGCTTAGGCAGCTGCAGGGACCCTGGTTCAATCCCGGGCACTACAAGCTGCGCCAGCCCTGCCCTCAGGGCAGGCTGAGCCGCCCATAACAATAAATTAAATAAACAAACAAAAATTCTGAAACAAGAAAAAAAAAAAAAAACAAATTC
>PVJA010026163.1:0-29960 GCA_004027025.1 Myocastor coypus | reverse complement strand
AAGTTATTAGAATATCAATGATGGCCAGAAAATATCATTTCCAAGCTAAGTCAAAGATATTTGATACTCAGAAAGCCAGTGATGATAAGCTCAAGTACCTATGTTACAGAGTAATAGTATCACAAAGCTTTTCTGCTGGAGGGCTAAGAATGTAAGTTAACAGACCAAAAGTTGGAGAAAAAGAAGGGCTATAAGGATAGCCAATATTTTGGCCCTAGCCCTTCAAGGTCAATAAAGACCCAGGATATAAGGGAACCTGTGCTGTAATATCCTATAACTCTATCTCCATTAAAAAAAAAAAACAGGATAGTAAGGCAGTTACAATAATTAATACATTGCATATTGTTGTTTCCATAGTTGTTATTTAGAGTACAAGATGCAGACATATCTGGTCTAAACACTTTTAATACAAATGTGTCTTCTCATTAAACTAAAATAAAGTAACTATGTCTCTCTCTCTCTCTCTCTCTCTCTCTCTCATATATATATATATATATATATATATATATATATATATATATTACAAAATGGTTCATTTGTATCCTCATTTTTCTGTTTTGTTTTGTCAGATGTGAGTGTTCCATTGCCTTGCAAATTTTATAGGTGCGTGAATACAGGAAAATAATCCAATATAGTCCAATAGCCCATAATGATAGTGGGGTATCAGCAGAACTGACAATTTCAGAAGTTGTTTACTTGAGCCTTTTACAACTCAGCATATTAATATGGCTTTACTTTTTATACCTCATGGTTAGACTTTTCTGCTGGATGGGTAAGACTAACATAAAGTTAGACTTTATGTTATTTTGATGTGATTTCTTTTGATGTGGAGAAAATTCTCAACAAGATGAGGTCCCAGTTGTTAGTTTTTCAAGTGTTACCCTTGCAATTTGATTTTTGCCCATTAACTGTTTGCCTACCCTGATATCAAGATTTCCTCCTACTTTCTCTTTCAGGAAATTTAGTGTTTCTATTTTAATGTTTAGATCTTTAATCCACTTTGACATTAGTGCATGGTGGTAGACCTGGGTGAAGTGTTAGTTTTCAGCATGTAGTGAGCCAGTTTTTCCACAACCAGTTGTTAAAGAGGCTATCTTTCGTCCAGTAAGCATATTTGTCCCATTTTTTTGATGATAAGGTGGCTGTGTATGTTTGTAGTTACTTCTGCATCTTCTAATGTATTCCATTGATCCTCAGGTCTGTTTCTTTGCCAGTACCATGCTGATTTTATCACAGTAGCTGTAGTATAATTTCAAGTCAAGAATTATAATGCCTCCTGCCTTATCTTTCCTGCTCAAGATTGCCTTTACTATTCTGGGTCTTTTGTCATTGCAAATAAATTTTAGGAGTGATTTCTCTTCTGTGCAGTGTGTTGGTGGTATTTTCATATGGATTGCATTAAAACTGTATAAAAGTTTTGGGAGTATCATCGTCTTCCCAGTGTTGCTTTTTGTCCAGGAGCAGGAAATATCTTTGTATTTCCTGAAATACTGTATGATCTCTCTCTCTCTCTCTCTCTCTCTCTCTCTCTCTCTCTCTCTCTCTCTCTCTCTCTCTCTCTCTCTCTCCTTTATTTTTCTGGAATAGTCTACAGCGTGTTCAGGGTCTCACTACTAGATAGGATTCATAGCTCTCCACCTGTTTACAGCCTCCCAAAAGCTGGGATTATAGTCACCTACCATTACTCCCTGTCTAAACTGCCAACTCAGCATACTCTGGGGGCATGTCCAGTAGAAGTCAGGCCCAAGAATTGAATCTGTGGCCCCTGTACCTTCTTGTAGGCGCTTTAGTCCACTGAGCTATTTGGCCAACACCCCCTCTTTTTTGATCTCCTTTTTCAGAATATTGTAATTTTGATTGAATAGATCTTGTACTTTCGTTAGATTAATTCGTGCATGTTTCATTTTCCACAGTGCTATTGTAAAAGTATTGTTTCTCTAATATTCCTCGCATGTGATCGTTGTTGTGTTTAGAGGAATGTTATTGATTTTGGAGTATTGACTTTGTATCTTGCTATGCTACTAAATTTGTGTGTTAATTCTCAGAGCTTCTTGGTACAGTTATTTTGATATTCCAGGTAGAATATCATGTCACCTGCAGATAATGATAGTTTAACTTCTTCTTTACCTATTGTTAGTCCTTCTATTTCTCTCTCTTGTCTAATCACTCTAGCTAATGATTCGAGAACTATATTGGATTAGTGTAGTGAAAAAGGATATCCTTTTCTGCTACCACATCTGAGAGTAAAAGATTTCAGTATTTCCTCTTTTAGAATTATGTTAGCAGCTGGATTGTCATAGATGCTTTTATCATGTTGAGGTAGAGGATGTCTTTTCCAATTTTCTTTAGGATTTTGAACATGAATAAGTGTTGGACTTTCTCAAAAGCCATTTCTCCATCAATTGAGATGATCATGTACTTTTTTTGGATTTGGTTATATTGACATAGTATATTCCATTTATAGATTTGCCTATGTCGAACGATCCTTGTATCCCTGGGATGAATACAACCTGGTCATGATGTATAATCTTCTTGATGATTTGCTGCTTTCTATTTACTAGGATTTTATTGAAGATTTTTCCATCTATGTTCATGAGCCAGAATGGCCTGTAGTTCTCTTCTTTAGTTATGTCCTGCTCTGGTTTTGGTATCAGTATAATACTTGCCTGCAGGAATGATTTTTGGAGGATTGTTTCCTATTCAATTTTATTGAAGAATTTGAGGAATATTGGGATTATATCTTACGTAACTTTCTTGTGGAATTCAGTTGTGAATCCATCAGGACCTGGACTTTTATTTGTCGGTAGGTTTTTTTTTTATTACATTTTATATTTCTTTGGCTATTATTGGGTTGCTCAGAGCTGTTATTCTTGCTTCAGATTTGGTAACCTGTACCATTTTAGGAATTTGTCCATTTCTTTGATGTCTTCAATTCTGTGAGAATAAAGATTCTCAAAGTAGCTATTGATCTAAATGTCCACTGGGTCTGTGGTAATTTCACCCTTCTCATTTCTTATTGCTTAAATTTGAGCTTTTTTGTGCTATTGATGAGGTTAGCTAGGGGTTTATTAATTTTATTTAACCTTTCAATGAACCAGCTTTTTAAATTCTTTGTATTATATTCTTTACCTCCATTGAGCTAATTTCTGCTCTAATCTTTATAATTTCCTTCCATGTTTGGGATTTGGGTTTGGTTTGCTCTTTTCTAGAGGTTTGAGGTGTAGCATAAGGGTATTTATTTGTTTGCATTGTGTTTTTCTAATATGTGTGTGTTTATAGCTATAAATTTCCATTTAAGAACTGCTTTCATTATATCCCATAAATTCTGAAAAGTTGTGCTAGTATTTTCATGGAATTGCAGATATTGTTTAATTTTATCGGTAACGTATTGGCTGCTGAGGAAGGTGTAGTTTTATTTTCATGTATTTCTCGTGTTTTGTGGTTTGTTTTGTCATTTATTTACAGTCTCATTGCACTATTTTCAGATAACATACATAAGAACACTTGTATTTTCTTGCATTTACTTAAGCATGACATATGGAGTAGTATGTGATCTATTTTAGTGAATGTCCTATGTGCAGGTTAAAAAATGTATATTCAGATGTGGTTGCAGTAGAACACTCTGTATATGCCTACTAAGTATATTTGTTCCAAGTTCGGGCTCATGACTGCTACTTCTTTGATAATTTTTTTTGTCTGCTTTGTCGGTCTTTTTGGGATAACGTGATATTAATGTATCCTCTTAAAATTGTGGTGTTTGATATTAAATTGTCTATGTACATTAAGATTTTTCTTTTAAGCTGGGTACTTCCATGTTGTGTTCATACATATTTATGAGTGTTAGCTCTTCCTGTTGAAGTTTTCCCTTATGCTGTATATAGTGGTCTTCTTTATGTTTTCTTTTTTCTTTTTTTGCATCATTCTTGGTTTCAAGTTGTGTTCATTTGTAAACAGGATTGCTACCTCTGCTTTTTTCTGAGGTGCTGGGGCATGTAATATTGTATTCCATGTTTTGGCTTTCTGCCTGTGAATTTCTTTATGAGTTAAGTGTGTTTCTGGTATACAGCATATTGTTGGATTTTGCTTCCTAATCCACTATGCCAGTCTATTTCTTTTAATCAGTGAATTGAGTCCACTTACATTGATGGTTATAATTGTCATGTATTGACTTATGATTGACATGTTGTTTGCCCATTTTTCTCTTGTGTTTAATTTTTTGCCCTCTTTGGTAGGTTGTTTCTGCTCTCGTAGCACTCTGGTCATTTTGATCCCTTTCTGAAATATCTTTTAGCAGTCTGTGTAGGCCTGGCTTTGTCGTCAAGAAAGTCGTTGTTTGTTCTTTGTCATGGAAGTTTTTAACTTCTCCATCAAACTTGAAAAAGAGATTTTCAGGGTATAGCATTCTGGGCTGGAATTTGTTTTCATGGAGGACTCGCATTGCTCTGCTCCATGCTCTTCTTGACTTCATGGTTTGTAAAGAGAAGTCTGATGGGTTTTCCTTTAAATGTAATCTGTTTCTTTTCTCTAGTGGATTTTAGTATATTGTCCTTGTGCTGGATTTCTGGGATCTTGGCTATTATATGTCTGGGTGGTGTGTTTATATTTGAGTTGATGTTATTTGGAGTTCTTTAAGCTTTAATTACTAAATGTCAGATTCTTTCACCATATTCAGAAGTTTTCTGCTGTTACTTATGCATATATTCTTTTATATCAGTCTTATTGACTCCTTCTCATTGATGCCTGCTAGTCTCACATTGTTCATCTTTTCATTGTCTTGCAGATGTTGAATTTTTTTTTCCTGCATCCTAGTTGCTTTTAAAATATTTTTTTCTTATCTTTTCACTAGGTGGGGCGGTGACTTCAAGATGTGAAAATATATCTTTACTTTCAGTCAAACATCTTTGCCATCCTATGATTGGGATTTTAATTTTCTGCATATCTCTCTCAATCTTGTTCCTGTCATCTGTTTTTTCCTATATTGCTCATTAAAGGATTTCATTGTTTTTGCATTCTCCTATAATTTTTTTATCAGTGTTTTCTTTAGTTTGCAATTATTGTTTCATTACAGTTATCCTTTTTTTACTTCAAAAATTATTTCTGATTTATATCTTTCTGTAATTGTTTCTTTACTTCAGACACTATTAATTGATAAATTTCTTTTATTACTTCAGAGGTTATTTCTGATCTGATTTCCTCTGTATCTTTCTGCAGTTTCCTCAGACGGTATTCAAAGATTTCAACTCTGTGATTCGCAATTTCTTCTATGGTAGTGTCTCCTGCATTTGTTCTGCATGGCGTGGGACCTTAGACTGTATTTGATACCTTCTCTTTGTCATTTTGTATAGTACTGTTCTCTGATCTTTAGTGTAGAGCTTTGGTGCTGTTAGAACCTTAGCATCTAACTGAAATTCTTACCCAAGAGCAATTACATGGTTTATGTAGCTATAGTTTTACATTTATCTAACTAGAAGTAGGAGCAGTAGTAACGGGTATGATATTTATCAGGGAACAAACTTTTGTAACTAATGGGTTTGTATTTTAGACGGTAAGAGGAAACATTATGTTTGTGTAGCTAAGTCTATATTAAATTAGCAATTTATATTTAATTTCGTTCCCCTAAGTTTTGTCTGATCACCTCCCCTTGATGTACATGGGGTCTTACAGGCAGACTAGTTCACCCCAGTTTGCTATTTCCCCCTCTCTTGATCAAGAGACAAAGAGGAAGGATGCTCTCAATGATCGGGGCCTAGCAAAGTGTCTCAGCTTACCAGGTCTGGATCTACAAAGTTCGAACTTATTCCAGTGTGCCTGGCATGAGTCTAGCTGTTGTTATCAGCTTTTTTGTCCTGCAGCCTGTGGAACTGAATCTGATATGCCCCTCTAGCAAGATGTTCTGCTCTTGGATTGGTTGAGTGGTTCTGGCCTCTAGTCTCTCTACAGGTATTTCAGCTGGAAAATTTCAAAACACGCCTGTATGCCAGGCCTTGGCTGGGACTAGAAGCATCTGGAGAACACAGTGGAAGGTCTTACTCCCATGTCATTCCTGGGCTGGGGCTGGAAGGTTCCATTGGATGCAGCAGAACAGAAGTTCTCCCACTCACAGGCAGGCCTGGGGCTGGAGCTAGCAGGTTCTAGCTTTCACAGGGGAACAGAAGTTCTCCTGCACACATGCTGGTCCTAGGCTGGGATGAAGGGATTTTGTTAACACTGCTGAATGTCTCACTCAAACACCTAGCCTGGGCTGGGACTGTTCCTTGTTTGGAAAAACTTTTTTAAATTGTTTGTTGTTGTTGTTGTTGTTTTGATTATTTTTGTTTTTTAAGAGAAGAAAAAATAATAAAACAAAAACATTAGAAATGATACAGAATTTCATTAAACAACATAGTAGTAATTCAACAGTGCTTGTTATATTGCATAATCTTGACTTCAAATTGGTTGTTTAGATTGTCAGATATAACCATGCAAAATTGATTAAAAATTATAAGGAATCAAAAAGGAGAAAAGGAATTTAAGCATTAACTGTTCCTTTCAATAAACAGAAATCAGCAACACATACAAGCTATCCTGTATGTATACATAAATATATCTTTTCCCTTCTTTCTTTCTTTTGTCCTTTTCATCATCCCAGTTTTTTCTTTTCATTAAACAGATTCTTTCACACTACGTATTGTACTGTTCAGATTTTATTTCCTCTTTCAATTTCTTACACTAGAGAGACAATAGGATGTTTACATATGCCTGTCTTATTTCACTTTTGAATATGATCTGTAGTTGCATCCATTTACTTAAGAAAGCCTTGAGCTTATCTTTTTTATAGCTGAGTAATACTCCATTGTGGAAAAGAACCACATCTTTTTTGTTGATTCCACAGTTGATGGGCATTTGGGTTGTTTCCAAGATTTAGCTATGACAAATTGCATTGCTATAAATATGAGTGTACATATGTTACTGTGTTATGATGTGTTCAGTTCTTCTGCAATAGTACCCAAAGGGAGGGTATTTTAGCATTCTATTGCTCATTCATTGCTCTTTTTCATAAGAATTTACAGAAATATTTGTACAGTTATGCTGTTTTTATTCATTTGTTTTTAACTGCTGTTGTTATGAATAGTGTTAACTTTATTTGACTTTTAAGTGGAAGATTCATGTTCAATATATCAGCAATCGCATTTCCCTATTTGGGTGATATTCTTTAACAGTAGAAAAGTTTAAATTAAGTAAAACTGCACTATAGGCTGCTGGTGTGACAGTTGTTAATTTTTCTTCTTTCTTTACTAATGAATAAATGTCAGCAAACTCTACTCTCAAATAAGAACTTAGTGGGTTCTATCAATGATCTATAGCATTCTTTATTTAAATCATGATAAACTATTAATTCCGTACTGTGTGTTGTGGTAAAGGAAATATGCCAGTATATCTGTATGAACTATGGTAGTTAAATACATCATTACATTCCAAGTACAGAAAGTCATGAATCCAATCTAATTTGTTCTTATCTTCTTCAGCTGTAATCAGAAAATTGTCATCACAAAATAGAACTTTCCTTTGGGTTTTGACATTGAAGCTGTTCCCTAAGAGAAGGAAATAGTAACTGAATTTTCTCTGTCTACCTTAATTTCATGCCTCTGAGTATGTGAATATAGGAGAGCTAGAAGGAGAATGAGTTCCTTTCAGGGAGAGGAGGCTAGACATGAATTGAGCATCTGTAGAGTTCATGATATTTTGTGTGGGAGGGGGTGCACATCTCTGTGGGGACAGTGAAGGTTGAGCAAAAGAAAATCCATTTGCTATGAGGAAGAAACTGTACATAGCATCAAATATAAAACAAAAGGAATACACTAATAGTATGAAATGGGAAGGCAAGATAGAAAAAAGGTGCTAATGTGTTGGTATGATCACAAGGGACACTTTCATTGCCACCACATTCTCAGTTATCTTCCCTGGGATGTAACTTTATTGTAAGTTAAAGAATCCTGCATTCTTATTCTCTTCCCTTCTATATTCACCTTGGTTCTTCCCAATGCCAAACTTTGTGGCACATATCTGTAATCCCAGCTACTCAGGAAGCTGAGTCAGGTGAATTGGAAATTTAAAGACATCCTGCACAACTACTTAGGCTGTGTCTCAAAAAATTTAAAACATATGTATATAAAAGTGGCTAAGTGTGTAGCTCAGTACTCCTTGGCTTCAATTTTCCAGAATCGGCAACTGTATTCCATTTATTTCTTACATAATCTGTTGAAAGAACATTTTTTGAAAATATGAAAAAGTAGTTTTCAAATCTAAAATCTGCCATGAAACCACAGTTATAGAAATATGTTAGTCCTTTCAGTCAGCTCTAACAGAATATTTTAATTGACTAATATGTAAACATAAATTTATTTCTCACAGTTGTGGAGGATGAGCAGTCAAAGATAAAGACAAAGAGAAGGTGCCAACAGATTTGGTGGTTGGTGAGGACTTTTATAACCTCACATAGTAGAAGGGACAAAGAGGCTCTCTCATTTGTTTTTTAATGCATGTGCATATTACATAATAGTTACATTAATATTGGGGCAGTGGTATGTAGAGAGTATATCTTGATTATTTCTGATCCCTTAGCTACCTTTTTTGCTCTCCCCAATTCCCTTTCCCATCTTTGATAAGTCTGCCTTTTTGCTTCCTACCATTCTAATTTACTCTTTTATTTGTGCATTAAGTATTTCATATAAGAGAAACAGTACAATATTTAACTTCATGTATCTTTCTTCTTTCAATTAACATTATGGTCTTATGTTTCATCAACTTTACTGCAAATGACATGATTTCATTTGTCTTTAAGACTAAGTAGTGTTCCATTCTGTGTATATAGCACATTTTCTATATTTGTCTGCTGGTGGGTATGTAATCTGTTGCCAAAGCCAAGCTATTTTGAGTTGTGCTATTATAAACATGGGTGTAGCTAGAGTATGATGTCTTGGACTATGCTGTGGAGTGGTATAGCTGGGCCAAATGGAATTGCTACTTTTAGTTTTGTGATATATCTTGATTCTGATTATACAGGGTTATATGCCAACCAAGCATGTAGTAAACTTTTTTACTTACATGTTCACTAATATTTTTTATATATCTTGATGATAGCCATTCTGACTGGGTAAGATAGAATATCAAAGTTGTTGTGATTTCCTTTCCCCTGATAGCTTAGAATAACGAACATTTTTTTCATGTACTTTTTTTTGTCTGCCTTTTTGTTTCCTACCATTCTCCTTTAGGTTTAATCTCATAAATTCACAGTATGTAGAGGACACAAGCATTCAGACCATACGAAGTAGAAAGGATCAACTTTTACTACCAAGTGTGAGATTGAGATATCTGACAAATACTAATGGTTTGTTTGCCTGGGAGGATTTCTTTTTGAGAATATGGTGTGGAAAAATGAATCTGGATCTAAGTAGAGTAGCTATAAAAGGAAACCTGTGACAAACTGACATGAATTGTAAAGATAAGATCTTCTATTAAATAGGAGATAAATAATTTTTATATAGAGGCCTCACTATGTTAAGAAATAAGCAAGAAAGCTTTAAAGAAAATTCAAAGAAAAACAGTTTAGATGTATGGGATGCAACAGATCCCCTATATTGAGAAGTAAATCTGATTCTTAATTCCTAAAGGGCAGTTGATCAGTATACCATTATACACATGTTCCTCGAATCTTGGCTCATAACAAACTCATCATTCCTTAAGGGAAGGAAAGGTAAGAGATAATTCCTTAAGGGTTCAATTGTCAACCATCTCTTCCAGTTTTCAGGGCTTCTACAAAAATTAGCACCACCTTTGAGTGTCCTCGAAAAGGGAAATAACTGAGTGATAAGGGAGGTTGCTAATGCCCATCCTAGCACCAAAGTTTGGCCATCCTTCCCTATCACCATGCCTCTAAAAGAATACATAAAAATACCTGCCATTCTGTGTTTAACACAATAACTACTGATGTTTTGCATAGCAGATGAGCTTTATGTCAGAAATTCATTATCTGGTTTATGGGTCATCTAGAGCCTTGGTATATTTTTTTGCTTCTTGGTATGTGACTCTTGATAATTTTATTCATTCTCTTACCAAAATGTAGGTAAGGACGAATTAGAAGAATGTTACTTTATCTATTTTGTTATGTATTAATTGTCCTGGTAAACACTTCAGTGGGAAAGGAGGCACAAATTAAGGGACTAAAGGAGAGGATTGATGACTACATGAATTAAAGTTTTCTTTACAGTATTTATTCCCTGGGAAATGATGAATTGTCTGTATAGTCTTTGAAAGGAAAGACATCCTGAGAAAAGGGGAACACCAGCCCCTTGAAAAGTTCAAGTACTGAAAATTCTGCAGTTTAGAACTTCCTTTAATTATATGAGTATAGAAAATATGCTATAGCAAGAATCTTCCATTTGCTCCTAGAAAGGGACACATTAAAGTATTTGATGTTATATTTTCAATAGCATACTGCCAATATTTTTAACAATGATCAGTATTTTTCATTGTTCTGAATTACCTTTAACAAGTTCATCATTCATTAACACCCTTATAGATATGTGATCTCTGTAATAGTTACCCTAGTTCCTATATGCAATCCCTTATGCTAGGATAACCCATTTTCTTGCTGCTAAACTCAGTTATTTCTAGTTGATAATTAAGCCACATATGTTATCTTCTGGCTTATTTATTATTTACAAATCTAATTGTGTTATTATGTGTTTTTGAAGATAATATATTTCACTATGAGTAAATTGACTTGGATCACAAGAAGCTATCCTTTGAGGTGGTCTAGAAAATAATCACTAAAGGTGTACTTTTTTTTGACGCTTATTGTATGTGTGCATAATGGCTTGTGATTTACTTATAGTGAAGAAGAAATATACCAAATCCTTAGAAAAATCAACTTAAAAATCCCAGATAGTCTTTAAGAAAAAAAAAGATTAGGAAGATAAAGAAATGTAATTTATTTAATAAAATATTTAAAAACAAGTATTAGGCAAATCTATTTGTAGAATTAAATAACAAATGACAATGAAAGTTAACCTAGATTTTAATACATTCTGGACTTAGAAATATTGTATGGATCCAACAAGTATTTTGTGTCAGATATGCATGATGCTCATATTCTTGTGATGGCATAACCAGCTCCATTCTTTCAAAACTAGGTAAGTTCTAATACAGATAAAATATCTATAGTATTTTATTTACTTAAATTCTACCTTTGGGGATTAACTTTCAGTATGGAAGGACTACGGTTAAGGCTCGGTCCACTTAAAAGAATTCTCTTTCAGGATTTTCTGCTTAACATGATAGTTTCTTCACTTCTTGTATCTCACAAATGACTTTTAAAAAAATTAAGCAATAATATAAACTAAGACAACAGATTAATTCTTCACAACTCCTCAGTAACAATACAACTGTTAAAAGTGAAACTTCTTTAAAATAATGCAACTTTTCTATTGATTGACTAGTGGTCTTAGTGAATGGGTTATCCCTAGAGTAGTTTAGACACTCAACTTTGCTACTGGTTTGCTGTGGAACTTTTGTGTCACCATAGCATCTCTGACCTTCAAAATTTTCTATTTTATCCACATTATCATGCCTTTTGTGCTCATCTCAAAAGGTAGCTATTAAGTGGATATGGAGGAGAGTTGAAAATATAGCAGTCTCTGAATGTCATTGTTAAAGTAATAGAATTAAATATCTGTTTAGTGATGGCAGCAAATGAATGCTCCTACTTTTGTAGCTGCTTCATATTTCTCTGCATTTTGAGCATAAATCTCAACTTCTCACTGGATCAGGCAAGACAGTACATTTGGTGATATAGTTCACCTTTATGCTGAAGGGCAGAAGCAACCATTTTTAAAAATAATGTAGCTTGCAAGAGGATATCTAGGAAGCAGCAAGAGATATATTGCCATTTTGAGCCAAATTATTTTGTTGACCACAAGGCAGAACAGCAGCAAGCTCAGATGGGAGAACTGTAGTCATTATTCAAAGGTTATACTTGATAGCAGATGCTGCTGTTTCTTCCCCTAACTCCCATATGTCTGGAGGGGCATGTAGGCAGCTGAGGGAGCCAGAAATCTCACTGTCACAAAAGTATTTAAGTAATTTTCTACAAACAGAACAGGCTATATTGTGCCCAAAGTGATGGGAGGCCCTGTCTGTCTTCAAGGAGTTCTTTGTCTAAGGCACAAAGCAGCTAGAGCTTCAGGCAGAGTTTGCACATGCCTTATTGCTTACCTCTGGGTAGGCATGCCATATCATTTGAATGATTCAATGAATTAATAGTTGGAAAGAACTGCAGTGAATGAACAGTGACCTTCTAAAGGTAATTCCATAGAGTCCTATTTAGAAAAGATGAGGTGACAACTTGAAAGAAAAGACTTAGCAAGGTAACTTGGAGTAAAATACCTATTTCTACTTAACTACTTGAAATTCAGATGAAGGTTGAAGAATAAATTTATCATTGATATATGTAAAGAAAAAGAAAAAGAAAATTAAGGATTCCATCTCTTTTATGTGAATTTACATCCCAATTTGCTATATTATGAAACTATAAGTTATATTGGGTAATTTATCATATATTTAATTGTTTTGGTTTATTTCCTAGCAAGATATCTTGGAAGTAATGTTTATACTTCCCTTTTCATTAGTGGTCAACCACACATTGGTAAAAATAATTATCCCAATGAAATTCCACATATGAGGCAATGTAGTAGAGGTGGAAAGTTTTTTTGTTTGTTTGTTTGTTTTGTTTTTTTGTTTGTTTTGTTTTTGTTTGTTTGTTTGTTTGTTTTGTTTTTGTTTTTGTTTTTTTTAGCCAGAAGATAGGAACTGCAGCTCCTCCACATACCCATGTTATGAGTATGGGGAAATCACTGATACTCCTAGGAGATGTAGTTTGCTCATCTACAGACTAAGAATATTAATCTTCTCCTACACTGTAGCTGTGTTTTAGAAGCACCTGAAAAGCTGTAACATTCTGTAATAATGTTAGCTATCATTATGACAAGAATTAGGAATAATGTGCCAGTGCTCCAGGACTGTTTTGTGTTTTGTGACATTCTGGAATAGAAGATACCATATAGTCCCTAAATTTTCGTTACAATCCTAAGAACATTCAATTTAAAGATACTTTTGTAAACAGTTATTTAAAGTTGCCTTTAAGTAGAATGTATTGACATGAAGATTGTATAGATTGTGAAGGTCAATTTTAGACTCCCTTTAGATTGAACAACTCATTTGAAATTATCAGTACACTTAGTTTGTATCTGTCAATCCAAATTATATACACTATGGATTTAAAATGACTAGAGTACCTTGTTTGTTTGTTCATGGTATTAGCGATGAAATCCAGGGCCTTGGGAATACTAACCAATTATTCTACTCCTGAACCACACCTCCAGAGCCCCTTATAGAATTTGACATGCACTGAAGCTATTAGAAATTTTGCTTTGCTGGGCGTGGTGGCGCACGCCTGTAATCCCAGCACTTGGGAGGCTGAGGCAGGCGGATCGGTGCAAGTTCAAGACCAAGCTGGGCTACAAAAGTGAGCTCAAGGTCAGCCTGAACTGTACAGCGAGACCCTGTCTCAAAAAGACAAAAAAAAAAAAAAAGAGAGAAATTTTGCTTTAACGTTACTTTTACTAAGCAATAAAGTAAGCATTTCAATTTGAAGGGTTACTGTCCTCCTACACATCATCAATTTACTAGCCTCTAATACAGTGGTTCTCAACCTTTCGAATGCCATGACTCTGCAATACAGTTCCTCATGTTGATGTGACCCCAAACCAAAAAATAATTTTGTTGGCTACTTCAAAACTATAATTTTGCTGCAATTATGATTCAGAATGTAATAACATTTTCCAATGGCTTTAGGGGACCCCCGCCGAGGTCCTGACCCACAGGTTGAGAACCGCTGCTGTAATATGTAACTATCCTTAAGAGCACTAGACCACCCACCGTCAATCTCTGGGTACGAATACAGTTGTAAATGTGTCACCAAAGACTCAAATCAGCTTGAAACTAAAGCACAATCTTATCTCCAAGAAGGAAGACAACTATCAAGAATGAGCTTTAAAAAGAAGACATGTTCTATTAAACTATAAAACATAAGCTGATTAGGCAAAGTTCCAAAGATTCATTAGCTTATTAAAGTATATTGAAGTGAATGTTTAAGAGATTTAAATAAATTAACCTTTAATGAGTATCCAAGGGCCAAAGAAAAAGAATGACAGAGGATTAGGAGTATTTTGTCTGATTGTCGCATAATGTACACTGATTAGATTTTTCCTGAATGCTCATTGCTCTGTAACAATACTAATAAATAAAAAGATTGAGTATAAAATATATCTAGATTATAATTGTTGGCTACTCTTATGTGCACATAAATATCATGCTTGGTTTTAATAGCAGTCCCTATAACTTTGGCACAGAAGACAGGAATTTTGCTCATTGCATCATTACATTTTGAAATGCCTCATACGTGATTAATGCTTTAGCCAATTAGAGAAATTCATTTCTACTGTACTGTGCATGGTTTAGTACTTTGTCATTAGATTCTAATTCTGAGTTTTGATAATACTTAACTCAATAATATTAATTGATGGGAAGTTACCTGAAAGATATTTGGTACTTAAGCACATTTAAGAAACATTTTTTCACACTTTCTTTCAAGTGCGGAGTTACAATTAGTAACATTCTTTTAAGGGGGCCTATTATTTGAAGCATTATTTGAAATACTTAACCTGTTCTCCTGGAAGAAGGAAAAAAATCAATCCTGTAATTATACTATGCCATATTTTCCAAAAGACTTTGTTTGTTTTTCCCACTAAGCCTTCAATATTTTGTTCCAAAAAGAAAATCCTAAAAACATTATAAACTGAAAAAGTTATGTCTAACATTTATGCCACATAGCCAATAGTTTTCTGCATGTTGTAGGTGATGAATAAATGAAATTGCCTTTTAAGTTTTATCTAGTTTTAACTTAAACAACTTGGGCAGTGAATATTCATTTGCTGGCCTGAATTAGAAAGCCATTTAAAGGTATACTTCTCACTCCTGGTTGCATATTAGAATCCCCTGGTAGCATTTATTTATTTTTTCATTTATTTTTGTCTTTTTGAGACAGGGTCTCGGTCTTGCTATGCAGTTCAGACTGGCCTTAAGCTGACTTTTATAGCCCAGGCTGGTTTCGAACTCACACCAATCCTCCTGCCTCAGCCTCCCAAGAGCTGGGATTACAGGCTTGTGCTACCACCCCTGACTCACTGGTAGCTTTTAAAACCTGTGTATGCTCCATCCTAACCAAGTAAGTTGGAATTTCTAGGTATAGGGCCCAAACATCAGTATGTTTAAAAAATTCTGCAGATGATTTTAATATGTAGCCAGGAAGGAACCTGCCTTAAAAATCTCAATCTTCTCTGAGACATGCCTAACAGATCTGTAAGATCAGGGACTGAGTTGAGGTAGGCAAATAGCTGGTAAAAATCTAAAGAACATGGGAGCTGCTTTAGGCACTTTGCAGAAAACCGCATATAGGTCACATTTGTAAAAGAAAACAGTTGCCTTTTAGAAGCCCAAAGGAAGAACTTTAATAGAGTTGGTTCCCATGTACTATAGTTATTATGGTTGTGATTGACATCTGCCTCTGCCCAGGAGACAAGGCAGCATGGCTAAGTTTTCAGAGCCTTAGTTCATTATTATTCTGTTTCTTCCTTTCTCCAATATCCCAAGCAAGTTCACAATTTTCAAGAAATTCTGAGCCTGTAAATTTGCCAATCCAAATCTATCTCCAGTGGATATTTCCACAAGCCTAAGGATCAGGGTTGTAAAGTCCAACAAAAGAACAACCACAATAGGGGGGTGGTGATGGATTCAATTAGGAAGGAAATCAAAGTGGATATTATCTTCCAATAGAGAGTAACACCTTGGTTTCTGAGACTCATTACATGGACATTAGTTAGATTGGGATATATCAGTCTTTGTTTATGTACAACTTCTTAAAAGATACTTTTGGAAAGTTACTTCTGTATGCTTTTGTAGTCTGACTTTGCCTGGTACAACAGTTTTCTCTGTGGTTTAGTTGAAATAATTAGATTGTATTTTTCCTGCCGCTGGATTCCTAAGACACTTAGGTACTAACACCCAAAATTTTTAAGTGTATAATAAAAAAAGATAATATTAAGTGGGCAAATCTTTCTTAGATGGGAAGGGGAACATCAGATGAAGAGAACATAAAGAGGATAGGAAAAATGAAAAAGAAGTGGAAATGAACTTTTTGCCATTTGGAAGGGGATGAACAACTGCAAGAAGTAGCAGAGGAAAACTAAACAATTTAGGTGTGCTGTGTACATGTATCATACCCCATGATAAATGTAATCATTTTGTACTGGAAATATGTACTAATAAAAAATAGCCAAAACAGTGACAAAAAGAATCTATACAATGATTAAGACCTACCTTCCAGAATGTAACATGATTGTAACTCTCATGTAATGCTGTTTTGCTGCAGATACACTGTTTAATCCAAAGCTTGCATGGAATTGAATTTGACTATGGCATTCTCTTCAGCTCAATCCATCACTTTGCAATCTCCTAGGAGCTTTGATTTGCTTTTCTGGTTGTCTCAGAGCATATTCCTGAAATGAATTTACTTTAAAGTTAAAGATGATTAGAGTGCTCTTCTTCAGATGACAATTACATCACTATATTCTTTGGCAGGGAGGAAAACAACATAGCATTAATTTTTCCAGGCTTTCTCTGAGTATTGTTAAAAGGAGAATTGTCAGCTTAATCCAACATACTATAATAACAAAAAGACAACTACTATTAAGATGCAAGTTTTTCTAATAAGACCATTTTGAGGAGTTGTTTAGGAGGAGGTGAGAAGGAAGAAGGCTGAAAGGAGAAAGCAGAGAAATCTATTAAATATGCCTGACCTTCAAAGACACTTTTGTCACGAAATACTGTAGACAAAATAAACTAAGTCTGAGACATTCTATTAAAATGTTTTTTACTGTCCTTAGCCCAATGGTATTGTTATCCTGGCTCTGAGGCAGTTATTTTTTTTTTCCTGGATGAATTTATATTTTCTGCAGGCTTTGTTACGAATATATCACAAAGGTCAAGTGTAAGCTATTTGTTGGTGTTTCCAGGAAGCCTTAATGCCATGGTAAATAGAGATGAGAAGGCGTTTTATTTTTCAGCATAGCTCAGTGGATATGCCTCCAATGGATTGCACTTTTTCTTAAGTGAAAGCTTCCAAACCTTACAGATTTTTTTTTAGATTATGGTTTAAAGATTTTAAATGGAGTCATCTTGGACTCTGCTCTTCCCCTCAACTTCAAGATTCAATCAGACACTAATTCTAGGTGATTCTGCTTCAAGAATATCTCAAACATTCTTTCTTTCTTTGTTTCTTTCTTTCTTTCACAGAAACAGGGATTGAAATCATGCCCTTGCCCTTGCAAGGCAAGCACTTATTCTACTGCCCAGCCCTCCATTTATTTCTTTCCATCCTACTTCTACTCTCTTGATTTTATGCCACTGTTATCTCTTAATGTATCATTCTAGATTTTCCTAACTTGACTGTGCTTCAGATGCCTTTGACACCTCCAGTATAGTCTGTATCCTTCCATTAGAGTGATCTTCCAAAGCATAAACATGAAAGATCTCCACCTAGAACATACACACTTGTGCATGTGCACACACACACACACACACACACACACACACACACATATACATGCATGTCCGCCATCCAAAATCAGTTCTGAGGTCCTATAATGGTTGCTGTGATAATAGGGATCTGTGTGCTCTTGCAGGGAAGGCCTTTTAGCTGGAGAAATCTTTACTGAATACATTACATCTGAGAGGCTTCTGAAGCATGAGTAAATTCTTCTAGTTGAAACAAAAGGAAAATTAGATTTCACATAGAGTGAAAGATACAGAAACTCAGAAAAATGAAAATACATAGCACGTTTCACAACTTTTGAGGGATTTGTCATGAATGAAGCTAAGAAAACTTAGGGAAATGATATAGGGAAACCTGATATACTAATTTGGGCCAAATGACCTGCTGTCATTTCTGCTTGTGATTTGCTTGAAGAAAGAAACTGTCTTATCAATCCTAAAGTGCTCATGCCTGGGACACTTGACAAGTACACAGAAGTGTTTGAATGAATGGATGAATAAGGAGAGATAATCATTATTAATTCTTTGGCTTGTTCATTTCAGTATGTATTGAATACTTCAGGGAGATACTTCAGGCTGGAACAAAATTAACCCTTCTTATTCTTTTATACAACAGTATTACTAAGACCTATTTCAAACATTGATTAATACTTTATGCAGACCTTTCCCTTTATAGTCATGCCATCTTCTCTAAGACCATATTATACTTTTACAGATACGCAGTCTTCTCTAGGACCAGATAATACCTTTCTCAGTAGTAATTTCACTTCAGTGTTGTTAGGAACTTCTCCAAAGGAGTAAGATCACTTGTCAACAACCCATATTGATAAATCTAAGGTAAAGTTGTTATAGGGGAGGTATGGATCTCTAAAGATGCATTAGCATACTACAAGAATCTCTTTTCTCCAGTTTAATTTAGTAGATAACAGTGAGAGATATTTATCATATATTCTTGAAAAACTTATCCATTTGAGGATCAAATATTAAGAATGCAGGAAGCGTAACTCCAGGACAGTAATGATACAGTATAGCAAAATTAATGAGATTGGGGAAAGACGGCAGGATAGAAATTTTCTCAAGCAATTGAAGTATGTAGTATGAATTTTGACAAGCATATTACATACTGTACTATGTAGTTCAACTTTTGAGAGCAGTAAATCACAGATTAGAAGGTAATTAAAATTGTGATTTATCCAATCCAGCACAGTGATTGGATAAATAGTTAATGAAGACTAAATAAACAGAGTATATCTGATGAAATTAGTGTAATTTGGGGAAAAGCAAATATACAGATTTTTTCATATCGTTCCTTAGCCTTAAAGGCTATCAATATCCTTATAGTACTAATTGATAAAATTAACACTCTGAAACCGAAAGAATTCCATCTTACATTCTCTCCTTCAAAGCATCTTACACTAAAATGCAGATGTGTCTGACAGCACTTTCAATTTTCACTTACATAATGTGAAGTTATTTTGCTAGACCTTATTTACAACTCGTTTACTGGCATTTTAAAAATCTATTAGCAGAAATTCATGTATGAATGTTGTAACTTTTCCTACTGAAAGGGCTGGCTCAACCTAGGCTCCTGACCAGATCTAGCTAGTAGTTTGGAAAACCACTAGAGTGGTTTCTGAAGAAAGAACTGTGCATCCTTTTGATAATTGCCTGAGCTTTATGAAATCAATCAGCCTGAAGGGAAGACCTTATTACAGATCTGAAAAGATAGACTCCAACTTTAATACCAGAACAGCTCTATATTCTCAGGCTCTGAAATTTGTAATTATTTATTTTCTTGAAAGAGAAACACCCATAATGCAGTACCCCTGGGCACAGTCTCAAGGAAGGCACTAAATAGATAACCTAATGGTTAGTGTGTTAGAATCCTGCTCTTTTCCTGGCAGTCAGGTGGAAAATTGGTCAACAGAAATTACAGCATGGCCTAGAGCCAGCTCAAAGCAGGCACTGATGAATCACCATCTCTCTAACCCTCCCTACCTCCAAAGATGGGAAGAAAACAATGGCTGCTATAAGTGTTCCCAAGGCAAAACTACAGCAAAATAAAAATTCTCAGTTCCCCTGAAGACTGCCAGACTTTATCCTAAGGAAAATGATAGATTGCTCTTCTACCATCTGTCACTTTGAACTGTTTTATCAAATCAACATTTTTTGAGCCTTGTTTTCATTGAGGAATGTGATTTTGCTGTGTTTCCAAACTCTTAAATTTTACAGGGGAAAATAATTTTGAAGCTTTTTTTCTTCTTGAAGTTGGAAATACATATTTTGGTTTCACTCTCACAGAACCCAAACACTTTTAACAAATTTAGTTCAAACATTTCTCAGATAACTCATTTTTACCAGGCCTAAAGATATCAACCATACTGGAAACACAGAGTGTAGGAAAATATGGATTTAGAAAAACAGTCCTTCTCCATCCCAAACCAGTGTCACTACTAGCATTGCTCCAGTAGTATAGTAACCAGCTTGAACTGGTATTGAAGATGTAGAAACAGTTATTTCACTTGCAACACTTTTGTGCTGAAAAGTTCAAAAGTGATAAATATGGTCTCCTGTCTTAAACGTAGTCCAAGCAAAGAGCAATCGCTGACTCTTTGAGAATTATTTATGGATGCTTTACCTTAATGGCTATGTATTATCTGGAAGAAAAGGTACCTCAGAAGAGGAGTCCAAAGTTAACATCTTCTAAGCCATAAATAATATGTAGTCTGGAGTCACACCATCCCACTGTTCCTATCTCTGAAGCAAATTCACTGATTTTCCTCCATTCCTTATAAGGGACAACATTATCATCCCCACTTTGCAATACAGAAACCTTATGAGACAGATGACTTCTTTTGTATACCTTGTAAGTGGTACATTTAATAAGGGACATACTTGTTAAGTGGCATATGAAGATTTGAACCTATGTCTGATGCTGGAGCATGTTGTACAATTTTTGGTCCAGTGCTGAAAGAAACGACGAGAAAACCCGGTGAACGTAGCTTCAGAGGACTCAATGAGATTTATCTTCTTCAGTGAACCCAGAGCCTCAGAAGGCTCTTATTTTTATTTAGCATTAAAAAATGGCTACTTTAATAGATATGGCACATTCAAGACACATCGCTCATGCAAATACTAGCAGATCATACTTTAAGCAGGGGAGGAGGCAACCATTGGTGTCACATAGCAGATAAACAAAGAACAGGGCATCCATGCATAGAGCTGCCATCCACAACAATGAGCCCCAGCTTTCCAGGAATCTCAGGCAACAGAAGGCAGCCCTCCCTGGGCTCTGTCTATAACTCACCATTTCTAGGGACACCAACTGGTCTTCAATCCTATCTCTATGTCACTACAATAGGAGCACCACTGTAGAGCTTTTCTCTGATGACTGAAATATTTTAGATCTATGCTAATATAACAAGCTACCAGTGGTTATCGAGCACTTGAAATGTGACTAGTACAAATGTACTTTTTACTTTAAACCATTTTATTTAATTTCGACTTAATTTTAAGTGGCTATTTGTGGCTACTGTATTATAAAACACATCTGTATAAATTGTCTTTTCTTGACTAGCTTGTAAAGCAGGATCTGTAGTTTGATGTACATGGAACTATTAATAGACAATCCATATATAGGATCTCTTTTGTAGTGTTTTCTTACATTAGAGTCTTAGTTAATGGAAAAAGTGCCATTCAGAGAAGGTACAATAGGTGCTCAGAGACAAAGTATATTCACTTTATTTTACTGTGACAAAATAGCTGAGCAAATCAGCTTAAAATCAAGAAAGAATTATGTAGATTACAGTTTTAGAGACTTCAGTTCATGGTTACAGGATCTGTTGATTTTGGGCTGTAGCAAAGCAGTACATCATAGCACAGAGTTCACAGTAGACCAGAGGTTGCACTTCTTCAGGAAGCAAAGAGAAAGTGAAGAAAGGCTGTGCATTCCAGTAGTTCCTTCAAGGGTAGGGCATCAGTAATGCAACTTATTTCCCCTAGGCACCACCTCCTAAATGTTCTAGTTCCTTCTGGTAGCACCACAGCCAGGTGACAAAAGCTTTAGCATATGAACCAGTAGAGAACATTTCAGATCAAAACCATAACACAAAGTTAAGTGGAGAGTGTATGATAGTCTTGTTACAACTTCCTGAAAAGTCTTTAGGAATGTTAGAAAAGAGAAATAATTCTAAAAGAACCCCAAAACTTTAACTTCTTCTCTTCATGCCTGCCTATAGAAAGAGGTCAGTTGGCATCTAGTGTGGACGACACTACTTAACCCAAAGTTCAGTATAAATTTGTAGAGTTCTTATACTGTTGTACAAAATGCCATCCCAGGCATCTTGGAGGACGAAGGCTTGAGAAATGTCTGACTATGGAGTATGTACTCAAGGAACTCAGAATTTAGTAGGGGTAAGGTAAGGTAAGGTAAGAGGGAAACGAGAACAAAACAAAATAAAGAAATAAAAGATAAGGCATGTTCTAAAATACATAGAACAGCTAGAGATTAAGATTCAGAATTGTGTTTAGGAATTTAAAAGCCTGTTACAAATTGTGCTACTATAAACATAGGTACACAGATATCACTGTGATATCTTTTTTCTATTGTTTATTAGGTATATGACACTGGGAAACATACTTCAGTGTTGTAAGCTTCACATTCCTTGTAGTAACACAGGAGTAATAACTACAAAATAAAATAGATACTGTACATATCTATTGTATTGTTCACATAATAAATGTAAAATCCCTGGTGGGTGGCGCCTCTTGCCCATTGCTAAGTGTGTATTCTGTTGGACAGAGGTAAAAAAGAAAAAGTATCTCCATGAGGGAAATAGCCTCTGAGGTTTACCCTGATGGAAATGTACTTGTGATGTTTTGTTTGTGTTGTTTTTGATGATTGAACAAGGAGTCTTCACACTGAGCTACATCCCCACCCCTTTTCAAAATTTATTTTTCTTTGGGGCAGAGTCTTGTTAAATCACTAAATTTTTCATGGTGGGCTTAAACTGATAATCAGGAAGTAGTACCTAATAATATGTGATAGTGCATGCCTGTTATCCTAGCCACTTGGGAGATTGAGGTCAGAAGACTGCAAGTTTAAGTCCAGCCTGAGCAATTTACCAACAGCCTGTTTGAAAATGAAAATTTCTTGAAAAAGTTTGGAGATATAGTTCAGTGATAGAGTACACCGAGTTTGATGTCCATTCCTGGGAGGATAAAAAAGCATATTGAGGAGCAGTGGTCACCAAAGGTATGGAGGTACGAACGTACTAGATTGATTTGTTAATGCTAGAAAGTACCAAAGTGAGATCACCAATCAGTCAAATTAGCAGCATCTGGGAACTTGTCAGAAAAGCAGAGTACAACTCAGCCTTACTGAATCTGAATCTGCATTTTAACAAGATCCCCAGGCAACACGTGCTTATTAGAATGTCTGAGAAGCACTTTAGTAGATTGTAAGCTGGGACATCATACTAAGAGACAAAGCTCGAAATGGTTGGAGCTTTTTCACGATGGAATTTAGTACCTTGACCAAGTAGTTTAGGGAAAGTTGATTGAAAGATTACTCACTGTCAGTAAAAACTTGTCACCTGTATCACACCTGGAAAAAGGTAGTTGAAGCCAAATACTGCTCTGGAAGTTTTTATGTCCACTGCCACTCAAGCAAGCCTCTTTGCAGAAGAGGACTATTGCCCTTTCCTTTCTCATCCCTTTCTCATTTTTCCTGACCAACTAATCTTTCATAATTGCCCTTGATTTCCTCAACCTAACATAATATTGGATTCACAAAGTTGACAAAACAGGTTTCATTTGTTTGATCTGAGTTAATTCTTGAAACTGAGAAATGTTCAATTGTTTGGACTGCTAACTTCTTGGCTAATGAGTGGAACTGCAGTCTAGCTCTCTAGAACATTGCGACTTTTCCCTCAGAACTAAAAATGCAGGGGCCTACAAGATGACTCAGCAGTGTAAAACACCTTCTTAGGCAAGCTTAGATAACTGCAGGGACCAGGGTTCAATCCCTGGCACTGCATGCTGCGCCAGCCGCACCCCCAGGTTAGGCTGAGCCTGCCATAATGTATATAACAAAAGAACTAAAAATGCATTGACTTGATAGCAAGAACTTCAAATTCAGAGATTTTCAGGTCTATACTGAGGAAAGAGGGAGGGTGAACAAAAGAGAGGAGAAATTTACAGAGGAAAAACAAATCCTACAGAAACACCAACATCTTAAGACTTAGCCTGAGCATTACCTCAGTCTCATATTTTCTCAAAAGTTTCAAATGAAGACCTAATTTGGAGATACCTTTTTCCCACCATACTGTTCAGTGTCTGATTTAAAAATGAAACCGTATAGAAAGTAAGCTTCAGGTTAAATACATTTTCTTTACAGGTAAATTATCTAGAATATTCCTATTGCCAAAAATTGATACTTATTTTTTGAGGATCAGTTACTATCTGGAGATTGCTGCCTTTAGTTTGCTCAGGATGTTGAGTATTTAAAAATTTTATTATTGTTGTTATTATTTTTATTATTATTATTTCACAATACTGGTGACTAAACTGATACCCTTCAATCTGAACTTTATGCCCAGCCCTTTTTCTTTGGGTTTTACCTGTTTAAATTGTTCACATTGGGCTCAAACTTATAATACTCTTGTCTCAGACTTCTAGAGTTGCTGTTATTATAGGCATGTGCAACCATACCAGGGCAGATATTGTCTGATCCATTATTTGATTGATTTTAAAAATTTTGATCTTTGTTTTACTAGTACATGTTTGCTACATTATTGTTTTAAACAAAATAATCTAAAGTAGAATTGTGTCTCTTTGTGCTATAGTTATGGAGGCTATTGGACACAAGTGCCAATAAGATGGCATGGTTCCACAGGGTCAAATTTCAGTACTATGACCTGAAGCAATCATTAAAAGTGTTAGATTGCATCGTGAAGGTTGGTCCTTATTTGGCCTATTAGTAGAATGCCTGGGAAAGTAAATTATGACACTGACTCTTATTGCAGCTGGGCAAAAAGAGATCCTTGATCTTCTTTCACAAGAATCATGAAAATTTTTCAGTGCTTTCCACAAAGACCAGGAATATTTGCATTTGTATTGCAGACATTATTGCATATGAATTCTGTGACCTGCAGATTGGAGTATTCATTGAGAACCACACATCATTCTGAGATGTTTGATTCCCTGCTTCCACTGGATGAGAAATGTCATTCTCCAAGGACCCTTCTCCCACCATGTCCAAGATGCATACTTTCTAAAGAGGCCTCATGTGTGCTGTGAAGTCAGATAATCTGTACTTTGACAGGACATAAAATAAAATCTGGCCAGCTGGTTTTAGACAAGATTACATTATCATATGGATTTGTTTGATTGTGAACATAAGAAACAGAAATAGAAATCTGTAACACTAATGTTTCTTATGTCTCTATTTCATGAACTTGTGCTTTTGTTTGGACAAAGCAAATTTTGTAGGCTTGGGGGATAAGGGGGCAAGATGTGATGGAAAAGAATAATCATGTCACAATGTTTCATTAAGTTTATCTTCAGAAATAAGGGCAGGGGCTGCAGGAAATATATGGAACTATAGAAAAATTTTGCTTTATTCTGTTACTATCCTTTGCTTCTCATGTGGGTTTCTTGCAGTGACTATCAGTAAAATCCTTTACAAGTCAGGCATCTCGTGTGTTCATCTGGGAATAATAAGCAATATAATTCAGTAAAATGCATTCTACTTCACTGGTAATATGGGGAAAATAAGAGGGAATACCTCCAAATAAAGAAGGTGGCAATTTTTAAAATGTGAGGAGAGTCAACTGAGTGCCTGGGAGCCAGGCAAGAAATGGAGCAGAGACAAAGAAGTGCCCTGGGTTTGAGGCCTATTAGGAATTCTATAAAGATTCCTGGACTATACAGAAAAATGAACTAGATAATAACCTCAAAGTTTCTTTCAAATCTAATATTTTCCAGTTTTTACATCTAGTAGGAACTGATAAGAATTGCTTCCATCAGAGATGTAAAGATAGTCTATTTTGGGGGTATGAATAATTATATAATTAATATAAGTATATTATAATTACAAATATGTTTATGTCATCATCATTATTTATTATGTTTGTGTCATCATCATAATTTTACCAATAAGAATTGTTAGCATTAAAGTGATGATTTCTTTGTGGAATTTAAATAATTTCAATGAGGCTACTTTAAAGTATTTGTCATGGATCATGTATACATAACAGAAAAGATCCAATATGTCTATTTATTTACTGTTGTTGGTTTATTTGATGCTGTATTAGAGGCTTGTAGGATTTTGCTGTCTCTATAACACTTGGTCTCAAACTATAAATATTTGCAGACTGTGTTGGGTCATGGGTAATGTAAAATGTGGGTTTGTGTTTAAATTAATCAGCTGAGTGAGATGTTTTACTTTCCTTGATATGAAATCTTTCCTTATAAAAAACAAGGGTGACATGGTACATTAAATTAGCGTGGTTTTTCCATTTCTGGATCTTGGAGGTGAATATATAAAAGTGCTTAAAATTTTAATTTATTTAATGTCAGAAATATCTGTACATTATTGTGAGGAATTAAATACCTAAGTCACTCACTATGTCATCTGGGACCAAGTAAAGAACAGACAAAATTATAGTCAGACTTCTATAATTGAATACCTTTAATTTAACAAATTTCTTTCCCTGGATTCCTTCAACATTCATAAAAAGTTACAGACAACAATAAAAACATTCAATGAGGACAGGAAGATACATCCTTACATCAAGGAAATTCAAGCTAGTAAAAATCAATCTCTTCCTGTTATACATCAATAGTTCAAGAAATCAAAAATTGAAGTTCAATCTTGTAACAGTAGTAGTTAATATTTATTAAGCCTACCATATCCATTCATCTGCAGCACTCAGGTTGTGCTCTTGAGAGCTCGCCCAGCTTGCTCTGAAAGGAAATAGGAATCATGGTAGTCTAGGTAAAAGTAAGAAATAGGAGAACAGGGTTATGCCTCAGACAGTACTCTGTGTGTGTGTGTGTGTGTGTGTGTGTGTGTGTGTGTGTGTGCTCATGTGTGTGTGTTTGTGTGGGTGTGTACAGATTATTTAGCATATACTATGTCAGGTGTGTTGTAGAATTTTTTATGTATATTATCTCACTTAATATTTTTAGCAGTCCTTTAAGTTGGATACCATTATTATCTTCCTTTTATTGGCCATGCCTCTGAAGCACTGTAATATCCTCAGTCAACTACTCAATAAGGTAGGAAAATAGACTAATATTCTGTAAAATTATCACGTGCAAGACAAAATAAGAAAGACTTTTATGATTAACAGTCATTAATCAGAATGTCCTAAAGCCTAAGCATTCCTTATAATCAAGACCTTACCCATCCTACAGTATAATGCTCAAATGATGGAGATGCATTTAAAATCTAATTATATTAAGTAATATTACTATAATCAGCAACAGAACTTCTCAGTGATGGCACTAATTCTTGATTATCAACTGCCAAATCTTTCTTCTAATTACAAGGGTTAATGTAATGAGTCATCTACCCCTCCTTATGGCAGATTAATTCATTCATTCAGCATTCACTATGTGCATGATGCTAGACACAAAGAATATAGCTATGGGGAGGAAAGGGAAGAAAAGATATTCTTCCTAGAAAAATTTACAAGCTTACAGGGAAGACTTACCTTTAATTTACTAAGAATAATATAATTATCATAAACATGTATTTGTGAGTTTTTATAGTAACCCTGTGTGTAGTTTTATTACTGTTGTTCCTATATTATGAAACTGAGACTAAGATTACATGAGTGGTAGGAAAAAGTGGAAAAAACTGCCTTGCTAGTAAAGAATAACTGAGGAGGATTTTTTGGGGGGAAGGGGGTGACTCTGCTTGCCTTAATGGATGGCTGGGTAAGGCTTTTGGAGCTGGAGATTGAACCCCTCTCTCCTGCACCTCACTGCATTTGCCTGAGCAGACACTTAAACAACTGAGTTAAGCTGCAGGCTCCCAAATGTTGAGAAGGAATTTTATTTTTTGGCTTACTCTGACTGCCTTAAGAGTGGGTCAGATAAGGCATGTGGAGCTGCAGATCGAACCCCAGTCCCCTTTTCCTGACAGCGTTTTCACAAGCAGGCATTTAAACAATTGAGCTAACCCACAACACCCATCTCTCACAAAACAAAACAAAACAAACAAGGGGGATATAAATGAAGCACCATTTTGTAGTGGAAAACATAGGTAGGATAGATGCACAGATACTTTCTCTTAGTTCAATGAGAAGAAAGATTTGTACTAATAGTGTTTAGACAAGATGTCTTGTCTTCATCTTGTACTCTGAACAAATACTACAAAGACAATAATATGCAATATATTAATTATTTTAACTGTCCTACTAATCTGTTTTGAAACTGTTTCATGGCTGTTTCTTATTGAAATTAATAATTTTAAAAAAATGCAGGAGAAAATATTTTAAGAAAAGAATACATGAGTTCTGAAAACATTAGGCCCTTTCCACTATACAACTGTACCTTAATAGAACTTGTTTTGATCAACAGCATGTTACAGAAAGAAGTGCCAAGGAAAGTTGTGGAACAGTACACTAATCATATTTGGCTTCAGTATTACTGAAGTTCAACAAACATCTTTATTTGTAAATTATATAAAAATCTAGTCTTCCTTGAAAATAGTATCTGTAACAACATCAATATTTTCTTTTTTATTAATTTTAATGAGGAAAAACAGCAATGAGACAGTTTCAAAACAGGTTGGTAGGACAGTTGCAATAATTAATACATTACATATTGTTGTTTTCATAGTAATTATTCATAGTACAAGAGGCAGAAATGATATCTTCTCTAAACGCTATTAGCACAAATGTTTCTTCTCATTGAACTAAGGGAAAGTAGCTATATATCTATCCTAACTAGAGAAAAGTGAACAACAATGTATAGTGTGCCTAAGGAGCATTACCTGGAGAGAAAATATTTTCTCAGTCTTTCACAGAGAGTAAATTGGTCAAGCAATGGCCATGATTTATCCAGATGACTGACACTGAGAAATATCAGTGAACTGAAGTACTTGGTTCAGGGGATTTGACTGACCTTGTCAAATAGAAAAGTTACATTTTTTTGTCGTATAGCTCTTGCTTTATCTTAGTCTTAACCATCCAGCAGAAAAGTATAACCATGAGGTATAAAAAGTAAAGCTATATTAATATGCTGAGTTGTAAAAAGCTAAAGTCAATAACTACTGACATTGTCAGTTCTGCTGATAACTCACTATTATGAACTATTAGACTATATTTGGTTATTTTGAAGAATTCATGCGCCTACAATGTTTGAATGGCAATGGAACACCCATCTCTGAGAAATAAAAACATACAAGGGGGATACAAATGAAGGATCATTTTGTAGTGACATCAGTATTTTCTAATACTTACTTATTGGCATGTATTTCTTTAATTATAGTCATGTTAGAGATTTAATAGGACACAGATATGATGTGGTACATAGTTGACTTAAGATACAGAATCAAATGTTATTCTTTCCTTCAGTTTCTCACATGATGGGAAGAATGGATGTTTGACAAGTCCCAAAGTACACTTGATGTATTCAAAGTGGAGTGTGATTGCTAAAGAAATAAGACTTTTTATGTGGGCCGAAAACATCAGCTATTAGATACTCTTTATTTAAAACAATACTATGAAATTATTTTTTTAGAAACTTAGCATTCATTTTACTGAAATTTGGTTGACCTTTTACTAACTATATTCTAAGCTTTTATTAATATTTTATACCTAAAGAATTATACAGCTAATAGCCATAGAAAATTGGGGGGATTAAACTGATTTCCCTTTTGATAGGACTAGAGAACTAGTGTATAAAAGTCTTCAAAAAAATACCTTTACTTGTGGCTTTAGTGAAGTTTTTGATTCTAGATTTCATAAAATCTTAATTGAACCATTTCATATACTGTTACCAGGGAGTAAGAAAGTATCTGTACTCCTCCTTCGTTGAACTTTATAAGATTCAAAGAGTTTGGAAAGTAGAAAATGGCTTTTGCCAGTTTGTGTGACATCACAGTACCTAGTAAAGTGACCATGCCATCAATAGCTTTTGCAGAGATCAGATTTATACCACTCAAACTGAATCATAAGTCCCTATCAAGGTAGTGACTAAATAACCAACTTGATATGTCTCTGCCTTTGTTTAATGTTCTC
>PVJA010026162.1:0-30091 GCA_004027025.1 Myocastor coypus | reverse complement strand
CCTCCTCCTCCTCCTCCTCCTTCTCCTTCTCCTTCTCCTCCTCCTCCTCCTCCTCCTCCTCCTCCTCCTTCTCCTTCTTCTCCTTCTTCTTCTTTGTATTATGGCCGTCTCAACCAGTCCTGGAGGTGGGGCTAGCACAGCATGTGGTTTAGAGGATCAAACCGTGGTCCCTGCGGTTGCCTAAGCCTTCCTAAGCAGGTGATTTATACCGCTGAACCATCTTGCCAGCCCCCCGGTCTGGTTTCTTATCACTGTAGATGAGCACGTACACCCATGAGGTGATCAAGTTCTCTATAAAGAGTAACATCTGAACATGAGAAAAGCAAGTGGCACCTCCTCACTCAAGGATTCCTGAGCAAATCCTTCATTGATAAAGCTAAGCATTATTCTCCATATATCTTACTAACACAAAAAAGTTTGAGCCAAAAAAAATTGTGAACTATTATTATGTATTTGGCCAATAGCTGGAATTAGAACATACAAGGATTATAATCATCGTAGGGCCAACCCTTTCGTCAGTTAGGAAAGTGTAGATAATGATGAAGCCTGCACACTTGGTGTCAGGCCGTCTCCGATGCAGGCTGTGTTGCCCAGTAGGGAGCTAACTAGCCCTCAGTTTTCCCACATGGGTGCCACACGTGCCGGGTGGCCCATGTGTGAAGCATCCAGAACAGTGTTTGACATCTTAAAAATGATCAATCGATGTTAGTATGTAATCAATGCGTTGCATAATCATTTACCCCCCAAACAACAAATTTGTTTGCATTGCACATGTTAGTCCCAGGAGGTAGATGATGGGAAATATGTATTATTCTCCACTGATATTAATAACTGGAGTTCAAAGAAAGGCTAAGTAGCTCTAACTAGTAGCCAGTCCAGTACCACATACTTACTCATTTTCTATATACCAATTTATAAAACTTTCAACATAGAACTAAATTTTTACCATCTGCCTATTTCTGAGCATTTCAAAGCATAGAGTGAAAGTGTTTCAAAGCAGAAACTATGTTTATGCTGCAAAGTATATCACTAAGCTAGTCACCCTTTGTCTAGTTCGTACTGCGTAACTTTCTAAATGCAGAGGTATAAATGAAGTATAATGCACAGTTACTGCACTGTAAAGTACTTGAGATCCAGCTGTCTTTCTGGTGCATTTGCCCTTAGCAATGCCAGACTGGCAGGGGCCTGAGGCCTTGAGGAGCTTTGGAGAAGGCTCTGGTGACAGTCCCATGCTGATCACAGGCAGTGACCCTGCTGGGCAAAGCCATCCTGTCTGCCAATCAGACGCCCAGCCTGGAGGGTAGACTGAGGCAGCGAGGTACAGAGTAGGGGGCTACAGGCACCTCAAGATGCCCAGCTCAAAGGACTGCTCTGATGCTCAGGGAATAGCTTCCTCCCGACTTTTTGATGCTAAAATCAGATCACGAAATGATGAAAGAACATGATAGATCTACCCACCTCTTACCTGACGTAACAGAACTTTGACAAAGCCACACTGGGTCACAAATGCCAGGGTAAGCAATTTTGGTAGACCAAACTTTGAGAATTGCTGCTCTAGAGTACTTTCTTGGTTTTACATATTAATAATTTGAAAATTTAGTATTGCTGAGTATTTCTGTTTTTCTTCAATTGTAGTCTTGCGCCATGCGTGCCTCCTTCTTGTCTGGATCGCTGGCTCTTGCGTTTTGACACAAGTCACAGATTTGGATGAAACCACAGGTCCTTCCCTTCCTTCCACTCCTAGACACCCGCACATTATAGGGGTACATGCTGGCCGGCTGAGGATCTGATGGCGCCGAAGCGCCCAGAGGCCTGCGTGAAGTTCTGGGTGGTTCGTGCAGAGCCTACTCTGCTGTTTCCGCTCTGCTTCACTCAGTTAGGCTTTAGGGTTTCTGCAGGTGCGTCTGGTCTCCCAGGAGAATGGGAGGAGGGCTCAGTGTAAGGACCCGGTCTTTAAATTGTTTCAGTTTGGGGGTGCTGGGGATTGAACCCTGGGCCTCATGCTTGCAGAGCATTGCTGCATTACCGAGCCACACACCCAACCCCAAGAGCTGACTTTATTTCAAGATCTTGAGACTCTCTGTCTTTCCTCACACTCTGGCATATGATGGAAAGCTATAAAATATTATTAGAATATACTGTGTTAGGAAGGAGATGGGGGAAAGTACTTAGTCACTGTTAGAATATGAATTTACATAATCTGGATGAAATATCTGTCAACTTTTAAAATAAATGTATTTGTATGTTAAAGTATAGCTACCAAGATTTCTTTTGGAGCTTTTCATATCTGAGTAAATATAGCGCTACCTGGCTCATGAAGGCTTTTGTTCCCAAACATTTTGGTTTATAAACACAAGTGTTTGGTGAAATTTTGGCTTTGTTTGCAAGCTACATTAGGTGACAGACATGACTGCAGCCATCTTTCCCCCACAAACACAAACATGGTCTTCTTTCCTAAGACCATAGAACAAATTAAATTCATGAACTGAGGTGTATTTAGCCATCCTGGAACACTCTGCAGCCATGTAAAAGGTGGTGCTCTACATTGATGACTTGGAATAACCCCTAAGGTATGTTGTTAGAGAAAAGGCAAGATGTATTTTAATTTTTAAAAAAATCACTGTAATTTTTTAAGATTTGTTTCATTTAGTTATTTGGCACAAGGTCTCACTATGCAGTTCAGACTCGTAGTGGTTCTCCTGTCTCAGGCTCCCTGGTGCTGAGATTACACGAGTGAGACATCGTGCCTGGTTTTGGTGGCCAGGTCAGCAAAGGGTCAGCATGGCATGTGGTACCAGGGATCGAGCCTGGGTCCTGGCACTTGCCAGACAGCACTTAGACTACTGAGCTATCTCCCTAATCCAAGATATATTGTATTATTTTCTTCTTTTTTTTTTTCCATATTTTTTAGGGAAGGCTCTACAGGGCGTTCAGGGTCTCACTACTAGATCAGACTCATAGCAAACCGCCTGATTCCAACCTCCCAAGAGCTGGGATTACAGGCACAAGAAGCACACACACTGTGGGCTTGGGCATTTCTGGAGGGTACCTCAGCAGGCAGTGCTATTGTCCGCCTTCGGGTGGGAGCTAGAGCCTCAGGAGCCTCCAGGTCTCTACTGAGAGATCCTCGCTGTGTCTTATTGTAGTGCCTAAAATATTTGCAATCAGGTTCTTACATTACTTATTCTGCTTTCTCAAATCTAGTTTAAAGAAGTTGATTATTAATTTACCATGCAACAGCAGAAAGGAAGGTTGGAGGCTATTTATGTTAGGTGCCCCAACCAAAAGGGGATGGTACGAGATGGACAGATCTTTCCTTTATTTATGCCAGTTTCTCTCTTGTGAGGTCAAGCGGGCACCTGGCAGAACTGAGACAGAACGAAGCAGAGGAAATGGGGTTTTGCCAGCGAGCAGCTTCTCTGAGGAATTCACACTGAAGGCCAAAGAAGCGCCAAATACTGTGGCACCAGTCAGAACATTTGCAGTTACCCAAGAGCAGATACGGGTGACCACGTCTCTTCTCATTGAACTAAGAGAAAGTAGTGGTAGACATAGTTCGATGTTCCATAATCACAGTGGGTTATTGGCAGAACTGGCAACGTTGGAAGCTGTTGATTTAAGCCTTTTACAGCTCAGCATTCTAATCTAGCTTTACATTTTATGCCTTGTGGTTAAAGTTTTCTGCTAGGTGGTTATGATTAGAAAAATTACCACATCTACACCCTGTGCTCTGTATAACTACTAGGAGGACAACACTATGCATTGTATAAAATACTGGAATATACTACTAATGTGTTTTGAAACTGTCACATTGTTATCTCTTATTAAATGCAATAAAAAATGAAATCAGGAATAAAAAAAAAAAAAAAAAAAAAAAAAAAAAAAAAAAAAAAAAAAAAAAAAAAAAAAAAAAAAAAAAAAAAAAAAAAAAAAAAAACAACAACAACAAAAAAGAGGGTAACCGCCTCTGGTGGCGCAGGAGGTAAGCTAACCCCTGGAAAGGAAGGAATTGCCCCAGACACCCTCACTTTCAGGCCCCCCTCCATACCCAGCCAGGCCCACTCTGAAGAGTTGGCAGTACTTCCTCTGGGTCACCAGGAATCATCCACAGCCCAGGCAAGGGTTCCAGACCGGCTGGCCATGAAGCTCAGCAGCCCCTGGGTCCTGAGCTCAGTGCTGTTCCAGGTGGCCATAGGGAAGAGCGAGTTCAAGGCTTGGTGAAGGCTTCAGTCCTCCTGCTGCTGAACTGATGGCTTCTCCCAGATCACAGAGGACTAGACAGGTGCTTCTGGAGTAGTAATGAAGCCTCCACCAGGGTGAACAAGAGGCAGAAAGGCAGGCTGTGCCCCCAGTCTCATTCAGCCCCATGACAGCTGGGCGTTGCTTTGGATCTCACTGATCCCCATGACCCCAGAAGCGCTGTGGCAGTGGGCTGGTGTCTTATGTTTGGCAAATAAGAGCAGGTTGTCTCACACTGACTTGGATTCACACAGGTCAGTGGAAGGTAGACCAGTGTCAACATGAGCGCGATTAATTGAACTGAGCAAAACCCACTGCAGAACCACTCGCCCCACGTGGCTAGGTCCAGGGAAAGCCTGGGCGAGTCCAACCACAGGGTAGGAAGGCTGCCTTTCTGGAAGGCTTTCTACCGCCTGATGGGAGCCAGCTCGGGCAGATGGGTTCTGGCTCTATGCATGTACAAGTGGGCAAGGTAGTGCCAGGCACATGTCGTGTTTTGTCAGCAACTGGATGAGACTGAGACCTGGCAGTCAGCGATCTGGTCCCATCTGGTGGCCCAACACCAGGGCCCAATGCTTTGCAAGTCCCTCAGACCAGACTCAAGACAGTCAGTCACCCACATACCCAGACTGCTAGGAGAAATTTTGTGTCCACCAGTTTTGTTTGAGTTAATTATATGTTAGAAAGTTCTAACTGCACCTTTAAAAATGTCTCATTATAGTTAATTATAATTTTTCATAATTCTCTCTTGCTGTCCAAACCCACTGGCTCTGGGGTCAAACCCAGCCTTCATCCTCTGAGGAGGTGTGCTCCACTCGCTTGCAGCGCTGGCTGGTGGAACTTTGTGCAGTGACAGAATGTTCCGCCCTGCGCTCTCCGGTATGACAGCCACCAGCCCCACGTGACAACTGAGCACACAGAATGTGGCTAGTGTGACTACAGAACCACGTGTTTGGTTAACCTATAATTAACTTATCAACACCGATACGTCTGAACTTCAGCATTTCTTATGTCATTGTTCTGACGTTAGCCTTTAGCAAACATTCACAGGACAACCATTTCCATCCTTCCTGTTCAGGACATGGGCTCCCTACACTGTCATAAAATTCTTTAAAAACTCTCTGGAGGGCTGAAGCAGGAGAACCTCAAGAGTGAGAACAGACTGGGAACTTAGTGACTTCACAGGACCCTGTCTCAAAATACAAATAGTTACAACCATAAAAATGGTGGGGGAGTGGCAGTATGGCGGGGCTGTGTCCTGAGTCTGAATCCTGGGCTCTGGCTCCAGTACCACACAAGAAAAAGTCAAACCACCCTAAGGGCCTATTTTGCTGTCTTCAAACAGTCTTAGGAGAAGCAGTTCAGGTTTGTTCTGTGCAAGGCTCCAGTTTCTGCCCAGATCCCACCGCAGGGCTGCCATTCGCCTCTGATATCCTGAGGCGACCCCAGCTGGCAGCACTAGTGAGACTTTTTCTTTCTCCAAATGATATCTAACCAGTAACTGTTATGTCATTGTAAAAAAAATTTTAAATCTGATTTTCACACAGCCAAGAGCAACATGGAGTGCCAGGAAATTCCATCAGGAAGCCAGTGGCTTCTCGGCCACCGTGACTGTGTCTTTTATCTGTTTCCTTAGTTCTTAGCATCAACTTTAATAAGCACTTCTCAGATGAGCGAGTTAGTGTGAGAACTGTAGAATTAATGTGACCCAGAAGCGATGGTGGCAGCTTCAGAGGAGCCTCTCAGGCAGGCCCAGCACCTTATCAGGTAACAGTAGGAGTAGATGAGTCTGGGAACACAGGCTGTAAGTAGCGATGTCTTAGCTTTTGTTGTCTGCTTGCTTTGTCATTTTTTTATGTATTTAGTATAGAGTACGGAGGGTCTGACTACACAGATGAGACTTGAAAGTCAGCTGACTGTGTGAGCCCCAGTGATCCTTGGCCTTCCTGGAGCTCCGTTACTGCCCCAGTAAAATGGGGGAAGAGGGTGGGAGTTCAAATGATCCCTCTGTAGACACTCAAGGGAAAATATGAAAGAATATCCTTTAAACAAAAGAAAACAAATTTCAGTTGCATACTTAGAGATGGAGGAGAGAACGAAAAGCAGAGAAAAGGGGTAAATTCTTCATAAGATGATAGTAATGTTTAATTCTGGTGTTTAAAATCACAGAGACATTTTCTAGACCTCAGTTATGACACAGAGGGCACAGATGGAGTTAAAAGCTTCAAGAGTTCCTTACCTTTAGATGCAGAACTATTTATGATACTCACTTTTGATACTTTAGCAATGAACCATGTAATCTCTACTGCTAAAAACTAGTAGATCAACAACTATACATTTATGGGAAAATTATTTTTAAATAGTTACTTCAAAATAAGAATAAGAAAGAACTTAGAACAGAGATGGCGTGCAGGGCCACCTAGGCAACTCCCCTTGAAAGAAGAGCAATTGTCTTCATTTTGGCTGAGCCTGACCCTGTTTTTATGTATTGCTATATACAGAGCTGGCTAGGACTTTGCCTTATCTCTTCAAGTGGCTGTAAGCAATACATATTGATCTAGCCAAGGAGCTGGTAGTAGCCTTTGAAGATAGCACACGTGTTTCCCTGGTTACCCCCACCTGCTGCTCTTTAAAGTGAGCTGGGTTGAGACGGGGTGCAGAGCCAGTGCTCCACACTGTCAGCTGGGATTGACTCTTGACATGGAGGCTATGACTTCCTGGGGCTTGAAAGATTTCACATCAGAGCCGATTCTCTGGACCCCAATACTTTAGATAGTACCTCAACTATGTAGTGCAGATAATTCTCTGCATATCCTTCTCTCTGCATATCGCAGAGGTGGACACAGGCTTCCTAACCAGCCCAGCTCACAGTGCTCACCTACTTCCTGCCATTCTCAGTCATTCATCCTCCAGCCACTCCTCCTTCATGACTGAATAAGAGGGGGATTCTGCTCTGGGTCAAGGTCTTTGTTCTGAATAGCCATCACCGTGGCTGGACTTAGGACCCATGGGATCCCCACAAGACTATAAATATGCCTTACTGTCTTTCTTCTCACCATGGGTTGCACTTGAGGTGGTAGATTGGAATTAACTTGATGGCATTCCAATAAGTTATCCATAGGATTACAAATGTAAACTTCTTAGACCGAGATGAGGACCAAAAAGGGCTCTCCACAGGATGACAAGCTCAAAGCTAACAGAAAGGTGTAGGTTTAAACCCAAATTTATCAAGAGATTCATGGAAGTAATACAACTAAGTACTTTCATTAAAATATAAATATTACTGAATGAGTTTATTGCCTTAAATTCATACTTGCAAAAGCCCCTTTGAGTGGTGAAAGACACAAAGATGGAATGTAAAAGGCACACTGTATAAACACTAACCAAAATAGAGCAGATATACAAGTGTCCACTATTCATTCCAGAGAAGAGATACCAGGTAACATGTACCTAGCAATAAAAAAGACATAGTTCATAAATACACAGCACTTACTTCACTGGGAAAGTATAAGATTTCTAAATTTACAACAAATAACACAGTTTCCTCAATAGAGTGACAGAAAAGACACTTCACAGATCAGTGCAACTGCCAGGTGTGGTAGCATACACGTCAGGTGGCTGAGGCAGGAGGCTTTCTGCAAGTTCCACGCCAGCCTTAGCTACACAATGAGACCTCAATAAATAAAAAATAAATAAATAGTAAAAAATTTAAAAAAAAATTGGTGAAACTAGAGGATCTCAAGAAGACAGCAGATAGGTCAGCACAGGACAGTGCATGTGTTCTCGCCCAGTACACAGGATGCAGGGCTGTTCTTCTTCAGTACAAGGAAAAGTTACAAAGCAGTCACATGCAGGATCATAAAAGTGAAGCTCAAGAAATTTCCAAAGTTCAGATCATACACCCTGTCCAGACTGTAGAAGAATTAATCTATAAATGAGTAACAAAATATTGCTAGAAATAATTGAAATATCAATCTTGGACCAGAGGAGAAATGATAGAGATCGGAAATTACTATAAGCAAAGTTAATTAAAAAGAGACTGGTGTGGTGGGCGCAGCCTCTTCAGTGATGGGTGCTGGGTAAGCTGAGTTGCCCTGTAGGAAAGTCAAAGTTGACCACCACCAACATCCTGTGTAGAAATTAACCCAGGTAGACTCAAAACTTAAATATGAAAGGTAATACCTTAAGGCTTTGGGAAGGTAATTTAGAGATATATGCTCTTGAGCTTAGAAAAAGCAGGGTTTTATTTACTACATGGGACACCAACAGTCTTCCCCGTAAGTGACAAGATTAAGCCTTGGTCCTCCTTCAAGTCTGGAAGTGTTTGCTATCCGACAATAACATTAAGAAACTCTGAGGACAAGGACAGCACAGAATAGGAGACATATTTACACCATCTGCAACTAACGAGGTATTCATGGTGGACCAAACTAAGAAGAAAGACAAGCCCAGCTACAGGCTGGGGCAGTAGATTGTAGCAGGAGACTGGCAGCAAGGTCTCCAAGTGGACGGTAAGCCGGAAGGGGCAGGGGTCTCAGTAGGCTGGAGCTGTAATGCGCTCCTGTCACAGACGAGTACACACAGGACGGCATGAGTGCCCAGCAAAATCTATCCTCAGCAGAAATGGGTGCCCATATGTTCCATAAGAAACACAAGACCAGATATAAGGATAATTTCTATAATCCTTAATTTGAAAATATCCACTGGTAGTAGAATGGGCAAACCCACTGTGCATATTCATTCAATGCAATAATATTCAATCCTCCAAAGGAAAACAACCCAGGGGCCCAGCAGGATGGCTCAGTGGTCTAAAGCACCTTCTTAGGAAAGCTTAGGCGGCTGCAGGGACCGTGGTTCGATCCCTGGTACCACATGCTGCATCAGCCCTGCCCTCAGGGCAGGCTGAGCCGGCCATAAAAATAAAACAAAAGTTCTAAACCAAGAAAACATAAATAAATAAATAAACTATTTTAAAAAAGACAAAGGAAAACAACCCAGCTGCTATAGTTCAAGCAGTAACATTCATGAGTCTCACGGACTTGACGATGAATGAAGTAAGTTAGACATAAAATTAAGTATATTCCATCGTTGCCTGTGCAATGCTCTAAACAGTACACCGATGATGATAGAAGGCAAAATTAGCTACCTTTAGGGAGGAGCTACCTGCAGTGGTTGTGAGGGGCTCCAGGTAGTGTTGCTGGGCCCCCTTCTTCCTCAATTCTTCACTTGAATAGTTTCATGCATTCTTTGCAGAGAACTCCCTGAGTAGTAGACTTTTTCTAAAAAATACCCAAAACTACAATTATGTTTATTCGAACTAGTGCTGAACACTTACTGAACCCCACTAGCTGCTCTAATTGCAAAGGCGAGTCAGAGAGTGTCTGGCTTTCAGGAACTCAGAGTCGGGGGATTCAGAGACAATGCCATGAGGGACACGTAGCTGCGGCATAAACTCGGCGCCTTGAAGGACGGGCACGTGGAGAAGGAGCAGGAGCCCCCCCTCACAGGAGCAGAAATGCTTCCGCTTATGGGGGTGACATGTGAATTTAGCCTTAAGTATGACTGGCCTTTCAACCATGGAGAGGCAGAAGGAGTCCTATGTACAAAGTGCAGGAATGTGAACTAACTTTAAAATCGCAGGCCCATGTACTTAGCCACTAAAGGGATCAGAGAAGATACAGTACCCGATGATACACTTGGCACTAGTGCCGCAGATGGCTGAAAGGGCTGCAGGGGGAGTAGCCTGCCTGCATGTGACGTGAGCGAAGAAAGGGCCCTTGGGATGTGGACAGGACCTTGTGAAGGGAGTCAGTGCCCCCAGGAAAGACAGCCCTGAGCGCTCCTCGCTCCTCACCCCCTGAGGATGCAGCCAGGAGGCGCCATCTGTGAGCTGGCAAGCAGCCGTCGCAGGACTCCGCACCTGCCAGCGCCTTCATCTTGGACTCCACCTACCCCAGAACTGTGAGACATTGCTTTTGTGCTTTATAAGTCGTCGAGCTTTTGTGTTTTCTTATAGTAACCAAGACATGCTAAGGCGTGTATAACTTAGCTTCTTTGATTGGGTATATTTATATAAACGGAAGCACATGCTTATATTGAAAAGTTGCACATATTTTGGGGGGAAGGGGGGTGTTCCTGTCCCCCACCTGTACTAGTCTGTCTAGCCACGCACCTCCCAGAAACGCGGCAGGAAGCAGGCCTGCTGCACGGCTTGGCAGCTTCTGTCTGCTCACTGCCAGCCTAGCACTGCCATCCTCACTCACAGACCAGGGGTCCCCAGGGAAATTCTCCAAGTCCCTAAACTGCCATCTGGTGATGCAGAGGTCCTATTTGTGTGTGCTCTACAGTCACTGTGACACGGGGCCATGTGGCTGTCCTTCAGCATCTGTCCCTCTGTGGGGAGGGCCATCATGTTCACATTGTCCCTTGCTGAGTGCAGTAGCCGACGCCCTGGGGGCTCAGCTGTGTCCCTGGGGTGCTGCTGAACTCCTCTGAGCCCCACTAAGGCGTGGACAACAAAGGAGCCACCTGTCATCTCCGCAAAGATACTTTTGAGCATAAAGAGGGGGTTACAAACCCAGACCCCAGAACAAAACCAGGATTTTCCAAAGGGAACTGAGAGATGTAAATACCTCCTATGGCTCTGTCACCACAGGACTATAAGATGTCCCCAAGTCACCCCAGGAAGTCCTGCCATTCCTGTGATCCCAGCCTTCGGGGGTCAGGTGCACACAGCACGAGTTCTCCCGCACTTCCGTTGGCTCTTGATCCCTGGGAGGAAGGAAGCCCTGGGACCGCAGCCCGCTTTGCCCCGCCCCACCTGTCCCCAGGAGCCACAGGGGCAGCTTGCCATACTGTCAAGAGCTGCCTCCTCATCTCATGGGGCCGTTCTGTGGCGGAAGTCCAGCACGTGGTCCAGCTGGTGTGGACCACAGCGTGCCCCAGGCAGGGACCGAGAGGGGGGCCTTTGGCAGCAGCCTGTGCTGGGGGCGCCGGTGCGGTGCAGCGAGCTGCGGCCCTGCCCTGGGCCTCTGCCTCAGGCCAGCCCGTGCGGAGCCCAGCGCATGGTCTGCTCTCTGTCCGTATGCTGTCATTTTGCCAGAGGCTTTCTGAGGTCCCAGTCTGGGGTGCTTCCCTGATGGCACGGGGAGACAAGAAAGGTCGTGGTCACAGGGGTTTCCTTGAATCTATATGGAATCTGACAAAGGGGCAATGAACGACGAAGATAGAAATTTGCAGTGAAGGAAAACAGCACCTCCGGCCCCCAAAAATACTTTCCGTGCTATGTCAGTCAAACATAAACACTGCAGCTGATTCCCACTTGATAAACTGCTAACTTCCCAATTTCTTGGATAGGAAGGCTGCACGGTGCGATAAAGCCGGCTGAGCTATGAAGGACAAATATCTCAGCATCCAATAAACTTCAAAATGTTTCTTTTTTTTGTTTTCAAGACTGGTTGCTATTTCCTCCGTGCGTCTTGTTTGTTCGCGGGCCGGCCCCTCCGGGGTCCGCTGCCCCATTTCCACACGGCAGAGACGACCTGCACCCCTGCCAAGCCGGCCAGGCTGGAGATAACGGCCAGCGACAACAATGGTCTTCCTCAGTCCCTTGGCCAAGAAAACTTTTGGCACAGTGGGCTGCGAATGACTTATCGTCAGTGCCCTGGAAGGCCGTGCGGCTCTGGGAGCAGAGCAGGGGCTTGCCAGACAGAGATAACAGGCAGCGTGCCCCCGAGAGCCAGACGCGCTCCGGAAGTCGGGGCCCCACCTGGCAGACACAGCAAAGGAAAACGGGCAGGGGAGCCAATTAGCGCCTGGCTTCCTGGTCACCAGGGCCACGTCGTAGACACAGTCCAGCGTCCCTCAGCCAGCCAAACGGGAGTTCATTTATTTCTGGAACATGAAGAGAATGTTTAACTTTTTTCTCTCTTGTATTTTTATTTATTTATTTTTCAATAAAGTAGCTCATCCTGAGGAGAAAATATGTTCCTTCTGTTTCTCTTGGGTAAAGCTCATGTTCGTGGGACAATGCGAAGCTTTGGTGGCGGTAAAGCTGTTCCTCTCCGTGGTGACACACCCTTGATTCTCAGAGGCTAAGTCTGATAGTCTGGAGAGAGCTGAGAAGGGCCTGGCGAGTGGCCGTGCTCCTGCGCTGCTGAGGAACCAGCGTCGCAAGCCAGCATCGCCTGTTTAAGCCGCTGACCTTGCCTCCTGGTGGGGAGAGGATGTCCCAGTCAGGCGCATGCGGATGCCTGCTGCACCGCGTGGTGTCCCTGGAGGCGGTGGGGCCCATAAGAGGTGGAGCCTAGGGGGAGATGTGAGGCCACCGTCCTTGGGGAGACCTGGGGGCCCCTCATCTCTTCCTCTCCCACTTCTGCCTCTGAGCCATGAGGCAAAAGTTCTGCTCAGCCCTGCGCGCCCAGCGTGGACACTGGAATCCAAAGGCCACGGATCTTCTTGCTCGCGGGCTGCAGCCTCCGCGTGTGGGCCTTTCTCTCCACAAGATCCCCTTGGGTGCCATCCCAGCAACGGAGCGCTGAGGGATGGCGTATGCCACTTCGCAGGCTTCCCCAGCGATAACTGCTAGACACGCAAGAAAGCGTCCGTGTGGATGATTCTGCAGCACGCACGATGAAAATGCCTTTTACCGTCTCGTAGGATGTTCTAGAATAATAACCAAGATGGGAAGAAAGAAGAGGGCGTTGCAGGTGCAAGCTCCAGACTGGGCTCTAAAGCACCAGTAAGTGCTGTGTGCCTCCCCTCAGCGGTGTTCTCGTGGCTTGAGAGCAGGGGAGAGTGAGGAGACAGAGCTTTGCTTTGCCGATTTTCAAAGTGTTTTGAAAGTGTTTTGCCAAGTGAGGGCAAAGCATAGCTTGAGTGCTTTAAGCTTGTAAGACCCACGTGCTTGGGCTGTGGCCTGAACTCTTCAGCACTAACAGCTTCCAATTGTAGGTGGGGCCCAGAGAAACTTCCGGGTTAGAAAGGCGCAAAATGGACTGCCTTGTGCACAGGGATTTCTATTTAAAGAGCCCTGAAAATATAATCATGAAATGTGGGGCACTGCCTCCTTCAGACCGGCCACCTGGAGGACAGTTGGGATGTGGTGCCCTGGGGCTGCAGGTGGCCGGGGGTAAGGGGCCCTGTGCTCCGGGCTTTGCTGTCCTGAGAGCAGGGGCAGCTCGCCTCCTAGGAGCCTGTGGCCCTGACCAGGCTCCGTGTCTGCATTCTACTTCATCACCAGCTTCTGCCCAGCAAGCTCGCGCCGGCTGTGTAGAACCTGCGCTCATCGCATTTCCATGTCCACTGAGTGAGTACCACGTGAGGGCAGTGTCTCCCTCTCACTATCTCACCTAGCAAGATGAAGCTCGTGGGAGGGTGCAACCTGCCTGCTGCACAGAGGCCTGCAGCCACAGGGGGCGCCGAGCAAGGCCCGCTCTCTCAGTGGGCACTGCCCTAAGGCGTGGCCAGGAATTCTTTTCCAAGACTTGGTCAATATAGAAAATGCAATATGTTCTAGAATTTTTATGAAGATTATTATGAAATGGCATGGGCCCTGGACCTATCTTGGCCACTTTACCTACAACCTGGGAACTGTATTATAAATATAGTTACGTTTTGGAGCAGACATAATTTTTGAAATGAAATTTAAGGGAAAAGGATCACGTTCAATGTACTTATAGTACATTATCTGAAATTTAAAAAGAAGAAAAGCCTCTTAAACTAGGTGTGATGGTGAGTCCTTGTAATCCCAGCACTCTGGAGACTGAGGCAAAAGGGTTGCTGCAAGTTCAAGGCCAGCCTGGGCTACCAAGTGAGCTCAAGGCCAGCCTGAACTGCATAGGAAAACCCTGTATCAAAACAGAAAGGAAGAAAAATAGTGAGAAGGGAAGTCTCATTTTCCCACTCTACCGTTCCAATTTCTAATTTATTTTCTTGCATGGCCTTTTCTGACATAAGCCAGCCTGGCACCACGGCTGTGTATACACTTGGCCCTCCATGCTTCCAGGTCCACGGGTAGCACCAGCCTCATACTTTTCCCTTATCCCCATGCCCTAAGTCATCCAGTAAAACAACTATTTACACATCATTTTCATTGCATTGTTCTGAGTCACTGAGACTTCATTAAAGAACACAGGAGGAAACGTGCAAGTCACATGAAAGATGTCTTGCTACCTAATGGAAGGGACTTGGTCATCTGTAGACTTTGCTGTTTACAGGGCTCTTGAAACAAATCTTCCTTGAGTGCTAAGGTGCTTGTGATTATCATTGCATGATAAAGTATACAGCTTGGAACCTGCCCCTTGGCAAAGATTTACAAGGTGAGATCTCAGTGTGGGACTTCCTTACACGCTTTTCCTGGAGCCTGGGCATGGCCCCGCCTGAGTCTGTTGGCGTGTTCATCAGCCAGGAAGCCAGGCTGTCCGGTTTTTCTCACTAGGGCTTTCTTAGGTAGATATAGTTGATGAAATTATTGGCCTCATGCTTAAACTCAGTCTCTCTCCCACCCACACTGGCCCAGAGTTCCCACCCAATCACATGGTTGTGCTTCACACCCTGAGCTGCTGAGATACCCAGTGGGGCCATAACAAAGGCACTGTCATCCCTTAAGCAGTCCCAGGGGCTTTTGAAGTCCCAGGCCAAGAACTGGGAACAGGCTAGATAAAAATCTCCCTTACGTCACAATGTATAATCTGGATTTTATATAAGATTCTCACTCTGTTGTTAGCTCTTACCTGTCTATTAATTTACAGAATGTGGCAATCTCTACAGGGTATTTTGCTGCCATCTGAAGCGTGGTGAGGTCAAAATCATGCACAGTGTTTCCCCCGAGTTAGCTGGTTCTCAGCTCCCGTTGTGGGTTCATAGTCGCTGTCCTCATGGGCAATGTTCCAAATTCACCTTTGTCTCCCATGACTGAGATTGAATTACCTTTATCACCTTCCAGCCTCGTTGGATGTAGGCCCCCAATAAAAAGTATTAAAAATGCAAAAGCAAACACAGACAAATGTGAACCATCTCAAGTGCTGCAGGCTCCTTCATTCATTCTTCCTTCCAGAGGTTCCAGTGTGGGCTCTCTAAGCAGAAGTTTCTGGGCACCGGAAGTGGAGGTGCTTGCCTGTAACACCAGCCCTCAGGTGGCTGAGCTGGGTGTATCAGAAGTTTGAGAACTGTATAATAGCAAGTTCAAGTCCAGCCTGGACTACCTAGTGAGACCCTCTCTCAACAAAACAAAGCAAAGCAAACAAAAAAGTTCTGGGCTAGATTAGACAGTTGTTCCACAGCTTGCAGTGGGGTGACTTCCTGATAAACCCATCATAAATTAGAAATATTGAGTATAAAATACACTTAATAAGCCTGACCTACTGAGAGGCCCTGCTGAGTGCCATAGCCCCCCCAGTGTTAGTTGTCCCCCTGTTCCACCTCGGTGACTGCGTGGCTGACAGCTGCAGCTCACAGCTATGGCCCAGCATGACCAGAGAGGACCGAACCTATTGTTGGCCTAAGAACCACATTCAAAACTGGAAATGAGTTTCTATCGAATGCTTATTGCAGCCCCTCTTCCCGTACTGGGGATTGAACCCAGAGCCTTTACACTTAGCTACATCCCCAGACTATTTCATCTTTTGCTTTAAGACAGGTTCCCACAAAGGTGCTAAATTGCTCAGGCTGGGCTTGAACTTGTGATCTTCCAGCCTCATCCTCCCAGAGGTGTTACCACGTCTGTTACTTTTGTCCCATCTTAAAGCCAAACCAAAGCCAGGCATAGGGACGCATGTGTGTAATCCCAGCACTTGGGAGGCTGAGACAGGAGAATCACCGCAAGTTCAAGGCCAGCTTAGGCCTTGTTGTGAGACCCTGTCTCAAACAAAACCAAAGCCAAACCACTGTAAATTGGACACCATCTGTAGCTGAATCAGGCACTGGCCATTGTCAGTCCTGACACAAGAAAAGTCTCCAGGAAAGTTTGTTCCTGCTGTTTCTGTCCTAGAACAAACTGCCAGGGGTGATCTCACAGAGCCTGCTTTGGTGCTGCAAGCGGAGGGGTAGCCGGGCAATGTGAGGGTGGCGAGGGGGCAGATGGCGAGTGATTCTAGGCTGCAAGCAAGCAGAGATTTCGCCTCCATCCCCCTTTGCAAAGGGAAAAGAGAGAATTTTAGACTCACCCTTCAGGGAGTCCAGGCATATGTGGTACTGGGCAACACGGGTTTACAAAGCGCTGCTCAATCTTAATGTCAAGCTCTGAAATGGGAGACACTGAGCAACAATCTATTTCTCTCAATTTGGCTATTAGTTCCCAACTGTTCTACCCACTGTTCGCACTTCATGGCCAGTTTTGATACGAATGAAAGCCTGCCCAAATTCATCCATCTAGATGTTGCTTTTAGTTTGCCTGAAGGAGGCCTCCACTCCGAGAGCCCAGACATCTCCTGGGAGTTCAGTGTGATGAAATCATCTGACCCAGTCCTTCCATCCCCCCACATTGCTCCCTTAGGGTCCCTAGTGACCCCCTGGGGGGTATTCTGGCTTCTTGCCAAAGAAAAAGAAAGCTGAGTCTTGACTCTTCCTCAAGTTCCACTCCTCATCGTTGTGAGGCTCAGTCTCCCCCACCGCCCATTTCCTCACGCTCCTGCTCCTTCCCTCCCTCTGTTCACTTGGGGTGGTGAGTGCATTCCTACTTGAATGGCGTACAAGATCAGTCGGCCTAAGGACTCGAGGAGAGGCGGCACTCCTGCATCCTGGCAGGGAGTGACAGCAACAAAGAAATGGAGTGCACATAGGCAATGGGGAACACAGCAGGCAGCCTCAGTGACTCAGTGTCTACCACTAAGTCACATGGGGGCAGCAGGGAGTGGCTTCTGGGCCGAGGTCAAATAGGGAAGATGTTCAGCAATTTTCTCAGAATATTTTATAAGGAGTTATTTCTAAGTCTCAAGCCAATATGACATCCTAGTGAAGATCCTTTTTTTTTTTTTTTTTGTCATGATCCTTACCATGACTACTGAAATGCAAGCACATTGGTTTCTGGTCATGTCTTTAGATACATCAGGATAATATGCTTAATCCAAATTAATAGCTTATAAAATCTTAGGCTTATGCTGTATCTTGCTTTGTTCCTATTTTACTTTTCTACTCTGAAGAATAGAAGGAAAGAGAAACACATGCCGCTGGTGGTCCCCTGATGTGCTGGGATTCTTTACCGGTATTTCTCCTATGTGTGGCTAAACTGATGGTTATAGTCAGTATGAATCTCCAGAAAGAGTTAAAGACAACAAAGGATTAAACAATAAAGCCAGAGTGCGTTTTCCCCACTGTATCTCTGCTCCTCTCCACTACTCTTCCCTCTGACACTATAGTCCACTTTGTGAAGGCCAAACCACTCACCAGAGAGAGCCCACTTGTGGAAAATGGAAGACACCTATAGAGAGCATATCACACTTAAGACAAACAGTGTCAGAGCTCAACGCACACATGAAGAAGCCCAGTCCCCCAATCTCCCTATCAGCAGGGCCTTAAGCTTCCAAGACTGGAACGCCAAGGTCTCTGTGGTTCATTAGCCCCAGAAACCTTAGGTTCCAGTTTTCAATCCTGTATTAAATAGTTCCTTCATAATTTATCTGAATTTCTCTCTACCCATTAGATATAGCTCTGTGTTCCATGGTGAGAGGACACAGAATAGGTCCAATGTTTCTTTAGGTTGAAAACAGCTATTGAATAAAACTTGTGGGAAGATCTGGATCTCCCAGGGATAGGGTCCTGTAATGGGGCCATCAGAGAAAAACAATGTGATGTGGAGTTTAATTCCAGTAAACAGGAATTGTTTTTGGTTGGTTACAGGAAGTCCTGTGGCCAACTAGGTGAACAGTAACTGTAACAAAAAGTGAATCTCCAAGGCCATATACTTCAGTTTCTTCATTGTCCAGGTAGGAGTTCCGGTTCCAATTCTGGTTGTTCTTGTCTCTTAGAAATGAGCAGTCACTATGATGCATAGCTTGTCACTAGGATGCATACTGTAAGACCCAATCCCCAATTGCCAAGCCAGTTTGCTTTTGTACTTCCTGATTGCCTATCTTATATAAGCCTTAGACCACCAGAGACTGGGGCCTGATATTTTGGGAATGACCCTAATCAGTGCCTGTCAGCATAAAAATAAGTCTGCCTCCCAATCCTGGGTGTCATTTTGGTATTTCTGCTTGCTTTTGCACGTGGTGCATTGCCCAGGAACACCAACCATGCCGACCTGTTTGGTCATTGGTCATGGTTCTCATAGATGGAGCAAGGACTTCTCGAGATCCTGATGGGAAAACGTTTCCTTGAGGTTTCTCAAGTCCACTGAGAAATCTGGAGGAGGATTCGTAGCTCCTCACTTAAGTGGCTTACACTGGACCCCAAAAGGGAGAGGGTACAGGCTGTCTGCCTGCATACCTGATTCTGGTAAGGCCCTGAGGGTTACCCCAATTAGTCTACCTCTCAGTCTTGCTCAGCTTGAGCAGGAGAGGATGATGGACTGTCATTAGTCAGGACCAGCCTCAGGAGACGGGGTTGGCATATTTAAGCCCTGAAGGCCTGCTGAGTGAATGCGTGAGTGAGTGGCACAGATAGCATGAGCAATAGGCTGCACTGTCTGTGCACCAAGCCTGGAACACACAGATTGAGGAGACTACCTGGGCCCTCACCTGTGGTTCCATGGGGATCAACACATGGCACAATGGAGACTCCACATCATGCTTAGCTAAGTTGTGCCTAAGTCCCTAAGTGGAGTACCCAGGCAGGTATCTGAATGGCCTCTCTCTGTGAGGGTGCCCACTCACTGCCCATGGTACCACCATTCAAAGGCACACAACACATGTGTAGGAACTCAGAGATGCAAAGTAATCAATCAAAACCCCCAATTCCTGGCTTCAGGAAAAAGGGCTTTTCTCAGACTAAGGAGTTAAAAATGGAAAAAAAAAAAAAAAAAAAAAAAAAAAAAAAAAAAAAAAAAAAAAAAAAAAAAAAAAAAAAACACTGCTTGCATCTCAAAGAAAGGAAGAAAAGAGGCACAATCATCTTGAGAATTCTGCCTTGGCACCCTCATCAGTGGCCACAAATGCTGCTAACACCTATAGCTCCACTCCCCGCTCCCAACTCAGCTATTTCCATCCAATTGAACTGGTTCCAGCTAGCCATTGCCAGCATTTGCCCATAGAGGTTCTGCCTCCTCAAACCTGCTTCATGGATGTCTTAGTTACTTTTTACTCATTGCTGGGACAAATACCTGACACTCAAAATGAAGAAAGGAAAGGTTTATTTAGCTTACAGTTACTGGAGGTTTCAGTCCATATTTGGCTGGCCCAAAGCTGAGTGGAGCAGGACAGACACAATCCAGTTCATGGCGGTGGAACAACAACAAAATGGTGACAGAGGCAGCCAACCAAACATGACAGTAGAGTAACAGCTACAGCTCGAGTCTGTCCCTGTCGCTCTTTATATTACATTCAGGCTCTCCGTGTTAGGATATCCACCCTAGACCACACCCATAGTCTTAGCCTTACTCAGACCAATAATCCCATCAGTACTAAAACACAATCCCAGGGATCATGAATCAAGTCTCAATGTATAGAAGCCATATCCCATGACTGCATGAGGCTTTGTGGGGACAACTAGATATAAACCATAACAATGGATATACCTGTCCGGATCAGACGATGCCATCTAATGCCTCTATGGGACGATTGTCAGCAATTCTTCTGAGTTCCACATTTTGACTAAAGAAAAATCGGACTGTCAGCCCTGACATATGAGTTGACATGGCCTTTCCCAAACGTCACCCTGCCAGGAAGCCTAAAATCAGTCAAGGGTTTCTTGAAGATATAGGGTGGGGGCAAATACCTGATATGAAAAGTTACTGCTATTACCCAAAAGCCTTATATCTAACAAACACAAGCAAACAAAAAACAGTCTAATGGACAACCATACCTTCTTGTTACAAGTTATCAGTGCTACAGACTCAAAAATGAATTCCCTTTCCACATGTGAGACACAAGGAAGCCGAACTATCCAGCCCACCTCAACCTGAACCTCTCCTCCCCCTGTCAGGCCTGGATGGATAAGACAGGCTGGGTTCTACCAAACTAAACCTCTGAGAGTCCATAGTCATTACAAAAGTGAGGGAGAAACCTGTGATTTCCTGGGAAATGATGGAACAGAACTCTCTGCCTTCAGAAGTTCTCTCTGCCAAAAAAGTTACCATTGTCAGAGCAACTGAGACTCTTTCTTTCCTCTTGTCCCTTCCACTAGGCCCAGACTTAGAGCCTGGAAAGACATCTCACCACACATGGATTCTTGTCTGAACTGGTCCCGGTGCCAGAGACCTTGTCTTCAAATTAGAGATGACTGTCTCCTTTACACCAAGGCAGTCAGCCTCCTAGCCCTGCACTTTCAACTCTGACTGCTCTCTCAGAGGAAGATGATGCCTGCATCAGCCTGAGACACAGAACTGCAATCCTGAAGCTCTGAAAACTCTCCTCTGAGAGGAATAAAATTAAGACGCACCTCTGGGCCTGACCATCAACCATGCTGCCTTACTGCCCCTCCCCACATTGCTGCCAGCTGCCACAGGAAACACAATCAGGCATCCAGTCACACAGGTGCCTGATAGACTGTTAAGCACCTCGGACAAGCTCTCCATGCTGAGGGGCCAGGGAGCTAGCTCGGTGGCATAAGTACCTGGCTGGCAAGTGCAAGGTTGTGAGTTCAAACCCTGGTCCCACAAAAAAAAAAAAAAAAAAAAAAAAAAAAGTTCTCCATGCCATCAGCAACATAGTCATCACCATTTACTCTGATCCGTACATGCTTTTTGGACAGTTCTAGATTTAAAATATGTCTTAGCTCTGCTTACAAGTAGCTCCCATAAGCCCTTTCAACTGGGGAAATCCTGAGATAAAAGAACAGCTCCTTTGGGCTCAGTTGCCACAGGGCTAAAGAACCACTCCCACTCCCACACACACACACACACACAGACACACACACACACACACACAGTTTTCAGGGAGGCTCTAACAGACTTGGCCAACCCACCAGCACCATTTCTCCAAGACAGCCTGTCTCTCCGTCCCTTCCAGCTCTGTCACGCTTCCCCAAGCAAACAGTATAGACTGACAGATCCCTAAAATATACCTCTCCTGCCCATAATGCCAGTTCAAGATCTCCAAGCTGCCACCGTCACAGCTGCCCTTCATCTATGTTATCCTAGTCTTCTGCTATCCACAACCTGCTGGCACAACTGCCTGGATCTAAAATATGCTGCTCCTGCCTTTCACTGGCTCCTGTCGGTCAGCCCTTCTTCCCAATTGGATTGGATTCAACCTCCCAGAGGTTCACAAGTTTGTCCCCTCTTTAAAAGAATTTCTGACCAATATAACTTCCAAGTGGCTTGCTGGAAAGGCACAAAAGCTCTGCTAAAGTATCTGGCAGAAACTGGTTGAGAAAAAAAAATTATATATCTCTTGGAGCTGCTGGCTTCTACAAAATCTAGATCCTTGAGTTCCTAAACACAATGATGCTTAACTCAGACCATCAGCCCCTGGGAATGTCTATGTCTTCCCTGTGCAAGTGCATGGATCCAGTCCCTGAGGGCTGCCTCCCTCTTCTGACCAAGAAGTCTGACGAGGTCACCTTGGATCAAGACCTAACCATCCACGTGCCACATGCTGTACTGGCATGCACTGATCTATGAATGGATCCCCTGACAGATGCTGACTAAGCCCTGTTTATGTATGGAAGTAGCTCTGTTAGAAATGAACTCCAACAGGCTGGGCAATGCCGTGCTCACAGACATTTCTCTCTGTATAAACCTAGAAGCTGGTTTGCCTAGTCAGGTGTTAAGTGCACGTTTTACTCTGGAGGAAACAGGCAAACTGTTTTCTAATGATGTTGCACCCAGGCTGGGATATAACTTAGGGCTAGGCACTTGACTAGTCTATACGAAGTTATAAGTTCATTTCCCAACGTCACAAAAGCAAAATTTAACTTGCATGCAGAGTGGTTAGACCAGTTTACATTCTCACAAGCAATATATGAGTTTTAGGTGTCCCACATCACTGCTGGCACTTAGTATCAGCGGTCTTTTTAAAACATGGCATGATGTATGAAATAAAAGATACGTTGACAGAGATGCAGAAGAAATGGAACAAGTCGCTTTAACCATAGTAGTATAAAAACATAATTCTACATGACTGGATAGTTTAAGCTCTGGCAATGGCTTGCCTGAAACAGAGTAACTTTTGTAGCTCAATGGCCCTTTAAAAACTATTTTAATATCTAATAATGTATGCTTTGCCTGGGAAGAATTTCAGCTGCAACGACAAATCATCTTGAATGTATACAAAGTAACAGAAGCGTGAGCGCCTGTGTGCAGGACTGCCGTTCCCATCTCTTCTGTCGTGAGGTCTGAGTCAGCTCATCTACTGTGAATTCTTCCTTTTCTTGGTCACTCAAAATGGGGTCTTCGATTTCTTCGTCAGTTATTTGGACCTTTTTTTTTTTTATGTTTGGGCAGTAAGAAATGCAGTGGAATCCAGAGGTAGGGCACAGCTAAGGTAAAACTAACTCCAGTGCTTGGAGGAGTAGTTGTATGTAAGCAGCTGAGGGCAGACAAATAATTTCGAATGTCTTCCTTTTTGTTATACTGTTATTTTGTGGTGAGTATGATATGCTTTTAGCCAAGCATAGCTATGATAACACAAAGATTGCTGGCAGCCTACTGGGAAAGGAAATATATATGTGTGTATTATATCTGTATATATAGGTATTTTTCCTGTATCCTTTTCATCGTGTATATTCATTTTTTTGTTAAATTTATTTATTTATTTATTTTTATTGTTTCAGAACTTTTGTTTGTTTATTTATATTTATGGCCGGCTCAGCCTACCCTGAGGGCGGGGCTGGTGCAGCATGTGGTGCCAGGGATCGAACCGTGGCCCCTGCAGCCGCCTAAGCTTTCCTAAGCAGGCGCTTTAGACCACTGAGCCATCCTGCTGGGCCCTGTATATTCATATTTACATCACTATACAGACCTCTATTTTAACCTGCCAGCTTTTCAGCTTTATTCAGTAATGCTGACAAAAATTATACAAATACAAGTTACGCAGCATGAGTGTTATATATGTCCACTTTCAGAAATCACCATCCTGCTAATTAATATAGCCATCTCTTTATATACTTACCATGTCTGTAAGGAAAACATTTGAGGTCTCCTCTGTTAGCAGATTTTGAGTGTCCAATACATGATTAGTAACCATAGTCCGTGAGGTGCATTCGACCCCTGGAACTCACGCGACCGCAGATCCCTGCCCACCTGCCCCTCGGCTCCCCACCCTACACCTTTCTCGAGCACCTTCTCCTCTCTGTTTCTGTGAGTTACCTTTTTTTAGGTAACTCTACAAGTTGAGGAAATTATTAGTAGTCATTTTCTTTTTTTGTTTTTCTAGGGTGTGGGTAGTGGTATCTTTTTGTGATTTTTAAGTTTCATCTCTTTGATGAATAAAGAACCTGAGCAGTTTTTAAAGTTACTTTTGGTAGGTACATCTTTTTTTTGACAAATGTCTAATCTTCCTATTTTCTGGACATGTTATCCCATATCATTTGTTTCACTGAGTACTAGGAGTCCTTTGTATGTCTTAGGTACAAGAGCTGATCAAAAAATACAGTGTATGTTTAAATTTAAAAATTGTTAGAGTAAAAGACACATTGCCGTGAAAGCTCCTCAAAATACCCCCTCCCTTGCTCGCAATGCATCCCATTATTCTTACCACTTCCTGAAACGGTTCAGGAAGTCCTCATTTGTGAGTGCCTTTATGGGATGCGATGGACGACAGGGAACACTGCTGCCAAGGGCTGTGCAGTGGAAAGACAGGGTGGCATTAATAGTACATCAAGTCCTCACACACCTTGCTCACTGGAGGTGGCACTGCGCCCTTCTGACTCTCAAAGTCAAAATCCCCATCGAAGAGAACCATTTGGAATTGGTTCAAGACATCACAGCAACCACAACAGGTCAACTGATGCCGCTCGTGAGAGAGGATCTACAGAGCCCCTTCCAAAAGTGGAAAGAAGGGTAGGATAAGTGTGTGTGTGTGTGTGTGCGCGCGTGTGTCTGTGTGTGTGTGTGTGAAGGGGGGAGTACTTTAAAGCAGACTAATGACAAAGTTTCTTTTGCGGAAATAAATTTTTAAATTAAGCCTTTACCGTATTTTTATTATACCTCATGTAAGCGTTATGTCCAAGACATTTATTATAAATATTGCCTTCTTGTTTATGGCTTAATGTTCTTCTCTTTGTTTCTGTAGAACTGAAAATCAAACCCTGTTTTCAGCCTCCTCAGCACTGGGATTACAGACGTGCCCTGCCATACCTGGACTCGGTGGCCGACTCAGCGCACCCCGGGGTGGGGCAAGCATGACATGGGGTACCAGGGATCGAACCACAGTCACTGCACTTGCCTAAGCAGGAGCTTAGTCCGCCAAGCCATTTTGCTGCCCCTTAAAGTTGTAAATTTTGATGAAGTCCAATTTGTTGAATTTTTCTCTTTTTGCTGACTTTTATGTTCTTTTTAGAAAAATCTGAGAGTATTTGTCTTAGAGCAAAATTAGTCTGTTTTCTTCCAGAACTTTTGTATTTTGGGACTGTGCATTTTGGCCAAAGAACCATCTTAAGTTAATCTCTCTGATTAGAGAGATAGGCTTTAATATTCATTTTTTTCCTCTATGAGCACTCAAGTTTTCAAACACTTTTTACTGAAAATTCTACCCGTCTACTCACATAGCTCCCCTTGTAACTTCATCAGAAATTGATAAAGGTGTGGATCATTGATTTATTTATTTAGTCCTGCTTACTGTAGTATGTGCTCCATTAATTGCTAGAGTACATCTTGAAGTTAAATGCTATTTGATTTCAAGGCTTTCATTTCAAAGTTATTTCAGAGCTGGAAGAGGTGGTGCATGCTCATAATCCCAGTATTCAGGAGGCTGAGGCAGGAGGATCACCATGAGTGTGAGCCCAACTTGAATTATATAGTGAGACCCAGTCCCAAAAGGAATATTCTGGCTCCTCTAAATTCTTTCATTTCCATATAAGTCTAGCACTGGGACTAAGCTCTGGTAGAGCACCAGCTTAGGGTGTGCAAGGTCCCTGGGTTTGATCTCCAGTTCTACAAATGAGAAGAAAAAAATAGCCTGATCAGTTTCTAAAAGAAAAAAATGGCACACTGGAATTTTGTTTGAACTTATGTTGACTCTGTAGATCACTTTGGGGACAATTGATTTTTGTTTTTTCCAGGAGCGGGGTTCAAACTCATGACCTTGCACTTGCCAGGCAGGCACCTGTGCCACAGAGCTATCTCCCTAGCCCCGATATTTTATTAATATTATATATAGTTATATAATGTATCTCTTTTATTTACTCTTATTTTGGTGTTTTTTCCTAATAATGGTTCATAGATTTCAGCAACGAGGTTTTGGATGACTTTCATTAAATTTAATTTTATTGTATGGCTTTGATGTTACTTAAAATTGTCTGCTTTAAAGCCAACTCCCTATTTGTTGCTAGTACATGTAAAAATAGTTGATTTTTGTGTGTTAACCTTGTACCCTACAACCTTGCTAAGAGTGCTTTTTAGACTTTTGAAGACTTTTTCAATGAGGTCAACTGGCTTCTTTTCCAATCTATATCCTCTCTATTTCTTCCTTTTACCCTTCCACCAGCTAAGACTACTCCATCCCAATGGATTTGCTTCATTACTATTTGGAGGAAATTGTTCAGTGGTTTACCAGCGTCTTGCTCATTCAGGATTTTCACTGGAGTCCTTATGAATACGAGGACATTCCTCTAATTCTAAGTCACTTAGAATCTATTTCTTTTTTGAATTTTTAGCAAAGTTATATTCATATTGAGAAATTCTTACCTAACATACAGAAAAAAACATTCTCGAAAATGCACAAAAGTTTAGAGATTGTGAAAAAAGAATAAACAGTGGTGAAGTAAAAGATGACATCTTGAAATCAGACTGAGCATACTGGGACCTTGATCTTGGGCTTACCAGGTTTCTGAGTTGCGATAAAGAGGTTTATTTATAAATTACCAAATCTATGTTTTTCATAGCAGTATGAACATATTGAGGCAGTTTTAGAAATGACAAATATGAGGTAATGAATAACTCCTATATAAAAATTACTGTTCCTAGAATGACCCTTATTTCCTTAATACACTTGTTATTTGCTATATTTGACAAATACATCAGCCTCTTTCTTTTTCAGGGTCTGTTGTACCTTTCAGATTTTATTTACTCTCAGATTCTTTCAGATTCTCACACTAGCAAAAATACATTGTTTCCACTTGTGGGTCTGATTTATTTCATTTATCAATACGATCTCCAGTTGCATCCATTAACCTATAAAAGTCTCAAATTTATCTTTTTTTATACCTGAGTAATAATCCATTGTGTAAAAACACCACATTCTTTTTTTATCTGTTCCTTAGTTGATGCGCAGCTGGCTTCTTTCTAAGAATTAGCTATGACGAATTGTGCTGCTATAACTTTGGATGCACATATATCATTGTGGCATGCTGATTTCAGTTCTATTTGGGAAATAGCTAGCTTGGATGCAACCTTTAATTCTAGCTTTTTAAGGAATCTGCACACTGGTTTCCATAGTGGTTTTACCAGTCTGCATTCCCTTCAGCAGTGGAGAAGAGTTCCTTTTTACACACAACCCTCCAGAAATGTGTTATTCATTGATTTTTTTTTTTACTTTCAATAAACCTTAATTTTTTTAACTCTTCCAAATCCATTTTGTATTTAAGTCACTCTTTGAAAAAATTTTATAGGGGTTAAGAATGCAGAAAATGCAAGGTCCTGAGTTTGACTCCTAGTACCACCTAAAATTTATTTATTTATTTTCTTCTTTTGAATCTGTACACTACAGAATCTATTTTAAAATCATTAATGAAAGTTCACTTTTGTAAAATCATGCGACATTTTTCCTTTACTTCATAATATAATGAATTGTATTGATCGATTTTATACAATGTAAAATGAATCTTAAATCCTGGCAAACCTCAATTAGGATACATTACTGTTTTCATGTATTATCACATTCAATTTGTTAATGTTTTGCAAAGATCTTTTGTGGCATTCTGTAATGGTTTTGTGACTTTTTTTCAAATCTTGCTATCAGAAATGTACCGACTTCATTGTATAAGTAAGGAAAATCATGTCCTCTTCTCTTTGTGACTTTCATTTAAGAAGTTATTTCTTTTTTACATATTTGATAGAATCTACCAGTAGAACATCTAGGCCTGGAATTTTCTCAAGGTTATTATCACTGTTATTATTCAATTTCTTATTTATTTTATAATAAAATAAAAACTTTGTAACAAAATAGTGAGGATTATTTAATTTTCCCATTTCCTCTTGAGTCAGTTGCAGCTGTACTTCTAAACTCTACAGCAGCTGCCCTCTGATAAATTTTGTGCAGTCTGACACTGTGTGTAGCCTTGCGCCTGGCAGAGGATGGCAGAGAACCCTCCCACAGGCCTTTGCGCCCACCAGGCCTCAACAGTGCCCTCTCTCCTTGTGCTCTGCCTCCACTGATTCTGGCACCATTGCTCCCTCTAAACTCAGAGGCTCGGGGGAATGCCGTGCTGCTTGCATTTCAGCTCCTTGTACCACAGGCAGGAAATCATCCCTGAGAAACAGCCAGGAGCCTCAAAGGATGCTCTGGTTCGGTTTTCTCCTTTCCAATTCTGTCCCATAACTTCCTTGTGTCCAAGGCTGGAAAATATTTTCTTTGTGCCTTCTGTCCATCTGTTCAACTGTGTGCAGCGGGAAATGTAGCCTGATCCTGGGTTCTCGATGAGGACTACAAGCAGAAGTCACCTTTTGTGTTTTTAAAAATAAGTAGTAACCAGTGAGGATGTGTAGATTATGCCGGCTATACGAGGATGTATTCGCCCTGATGTCTCTGCAATACTGTCCACCGCTGTGCCAGCAAGCACTTCAGGCTTCGAGCAACTCCACCACTCAGCTTCTTCTCACTCTCTGCATACTGGATGCCTGTGTGCCTGCTCCTCAGGATTCCTGGCTCTTGGGCATGCCTTGTACTTTCTGTTTTAAACGTCTCTCTCCACTCCTCCTGGCTGACCCGAGTTCTTCCTTCAGAACTTAACTCTTCCAGGGCAGCAGCCTGTCTAGGCTCCTCTAGCCGATTGCGTGGCTCACTTATTTGCTTTGCTTTCTAGGCTTCTTCCTAGCACAGCAAAAGCACAGGACCTTACAACTATAGTCCGTCCTGTGGTTTCACTTGCAAAAAGCAACTGCTTCTTTTCCATCAGTAAATGAATGAACTCAGCCCAAAGGCACACACCTGCCTCCCAGGGAGTCCTTCACGAGTATTTGCAGGATGGCTAATACAATATACAATATCATTGTGTATTCTAACCTCTGGTATATTTTTAGGTGTTTTCCCTTTGAAAATTATTAGCCTTATTAGCTTTCCTACTGTGCTAGGCCCTAGAAACAGGACCGCAGTTCTAAACGTCCCGCTCCTGTTCTCCAGGCTACAGAAACCAGCATTTTTAAGGAGCGGAGTGTAGGAGTCTTAGTGTCGTCCCAGGGGGTACACTGTGGCCAGATTTCATGGCTTCCCACTCTGCTACTCTTGACTCGCTGGATCTCTAGATGTGTGACTTGGGGGCTGGCTTTTCTTTGCTGTGACAGGTCATCCTGGGATCTGCCCCAAGGGATGCTCCTGCAGGCTCCCGGGCCTCGGGATGTGGTACGTCCTCCCGGCTCTGAATCTTCCACGGTGCCTGGTTTCCCCGGCTGCAGAAGACATCAGATCTCCCGGCGCCAGGCTTGCATCTTTTCGGGGCTCCATCTGTCTGTGTTCTATTTTCGTGTGCCTTATTTTTCCTTGCGCCTCCTTCTGTGATCATATGACTTCTTGACTTTGTCCCTTTGCTCTACACAGGACTGAATTATCTCGTATCTCCCATCTAGTTTAAATTTTACCTTCTGGAAATAATCTGGGGGCCCGGCGGGATGGCTCAGTGGTCTAAAGCGCCTGCTTGGGGAAGCTTGGGCGGCTTCAGGGACCGCGGTTCGATCCCCAGGCACCACATGCTGCGCCAGCCTTACCCTTGGGGCGGGCTGAGCCAGCCAAAACAATGAGTGAATAAACAAATAAAGGTTCTGAAACAAGAAAAAATAAATAAATAAATAAATAAAATTAAAAAAAAAAAAGAAATAATCTGACAGGAAGACTCCAGCTTTCCTAGCACCATGCTGCTGGTGTGAAGGGAGCTTCACTCTCTAGCGTTTCCAAAGCTGGGTCCTTGCTCCTTAGAAACTTTTTTTTTCCTTCTTTTGTATTTTAGGGAAGGGTCTATGTGGTCTCACTACTAGATCAGACTCGTCGTAATCCCCCTGCTTACAGCCTCCCAGGAGCTGAGGTTACAGGCATGCACCACCACGCCCTGTCTAAGTTGTCGTCTCAGCGGTTCGGCAGGCCCCGGGGACTGAACCCCTTGTGCCTGCGCCTGCTTGCAGACACTTTAATCCACTGAGCTATTTGGCTGGCCCATAAACAACTTTTCTAAAAAGAATCATGAGAAAATATACGCAACATAAGGTTTATCTTTGTTGCCATTTTAACTGCACAGTCGAGGGGCATCAGGCGCATTAGCGTTTGCAAACACCACCACCATTCACCCACAAAACTCTTTCACATTGAAGACTGACATCAGCAAGGTCTCTCCATTCCCCACGGCCCCTGCCCCCGGCAACTGCCTTTCCACATCCCAGCTCTGTGAAGCG
>PVJA010026161.1:0-29971 GCA_004027025.1 Myocastor coypus | reverse complement strand
GGCGGGATGGCTCAGTGGTCTAAAAGCGTCTGCTTGGGAAAGCTTGGGAGGCTTCAGGGACCACGGTTCGATCCCCGGCACCACATGCTGTGCCAGCCCTGTCCTCGGGGCAGGCTGAGCTGGCCATAAAAATGAGTGAATAAACAAACAAAGGTTCTGAAACAAGAAAAATAAATAAATAAAATTAAAAAAAAAAAAAGAGAATCATTTCATGTTTATTTAAAATTAATCAATTCTCAAGAACTATGTAACTTTCAAAGACATACAAAGATTTTGGAATCATTTGCTTAAAACTAAATGATCATTAGCGTTTGAAGTAGAGTTTATCTGGAAACTGGCTTAACTGGACAGCAGAAAGACAAAGGGAAGTTGTAAAGTCAGACTCTCAAAATGCACAGAAGCAAAGACCACATATTTTCTTTTAATTTTATTCTATAATATTCTAACATTAAAATCTTCATTACTGCCGGGCGTGGTGGTGCACGCCTGTAATCCCAGCACTCAGGAGGCTGAGGCAGGAGGATCACTGTGAATTCGAGACCAGCCTGGACTACAAAAGTGAGCTCAAGGCCAGCCTGAACTGCATAGTAAGACCCTGTCTCAAAAAAAAAAAAAAAAAAAAAAAAAATCATTACTTAGTGAACTATGATGACATTCATATGGAATAGAATCCCTCTGTGAAAATTTTCAAACTAGTATGAGAGGGTAACACACCCAAAAAAACCTTAGGACTGCAGGAACTTTGAGATCATTTCATTCTATTTTCCTATTATAAAGAGAAAAACAGAAAGTCCAGAGAATAGTAGAAACTAAAATCTCAGAAATCATGCTAGGAACTTGGGTCTCTTAACTCTCTGCAGAGAGCACAATGACTTGCTATGGAAACTTGCAACAGAGGTCAAAGAGGCAAGCAGTATGACAACTGCTAGGTCATCAGTTCCACTTCTGCATGGTCAGTCTCTCTGTGGCATGGCACCATGCCACAGGGATGCAGAAAGGTCTTTTCACGTTTAAAATCTTACTTTCTTAAGAACCTGGACAAAAAAAAAAAAAAAAAAAGAACCTGGATATTTTCTCTAGTTAAACAAGTTCCCACATTCAAGCTTTCTACCTACCCACATCATCATAAGGGAGGTACAGCTGACCATATCAGTAGTTTTTATTTTTTGGAGAGCTGAAGGCAGTACTATTATTTCTTACAAAGCTAGGCCTTCGAATATTTATAGGTTTGCTATCAGTCTTGTCCTTGTTCCCCTCCCATTGGATTGCCCACTCTCCACATACACCACTCCCATGGGTACTCAGTACTAGAGGCTCAGCCAGGACCTCTCTTTTCTATACTTTAAATGCCACTGAATATATAAGCATTTCTCTACAAGAATCAAAAATACCTATCTAGGATAGAAATAGCCCAAAGTAAGAGAAACAAGATAATAGCAATAAATATGTTAAAAAAAAAACAAACATAGAAAACAGTAACCAAGTCTTTAAACAACTGCTACAAATCTGAAAGGATTCCATTCAGTTTTAGTCAAGTAACTGGCTAGAAAATAAAAACAAATCTAGGGAAAGTTCAAATATAGGGAAAACTCAAACAGTAAAAAACTCAGACGTGAGATAGCTCAGCAGTGTAAAGCACCTGCTTAGGCAACCACAGGGACCACAGTTTGATCCCCAGCACCACATACTGTGTCAGCCCCACCCCCAAGGCAGGCTGAGCCAGTCATAACTTAAATAAAGTTTAAAAAACAACAACAACAGTAAAACACTTGAGAAAATGCTCGTAATTAAAGAAATATAATCAAATAATAGTGATTATCTTATCAATTAGCAAAAAGAAATAAATTAGAAAACTCAGTATAGGGCCAGGGACATAGCTCAATGGAGTAAGTGCTTGCCTGGCAACCACAAGGTCCTGAGTTCAATCTTGGTACCACCAAGAAAATAAAAAAAGGAAAAGGAAAACTCAGTATATGATATAGCACAGTTATAGTCACTCTACCAATGGGACTGTTTCATGAAAATAACTACAAATAATGCTACAAATACAAAAAATTAAGTTATAATATATAATTAAAATTTTAAAATAGATAACAGGGGGCCTGGCGGGATGGCTCAGTGGTCTAAAAGCACCTGCTTGGGAAAGCTTGGGCAACTTCAGGGACCGCAGTTCGATCCCCGGCACCACATGCTGCGCCAGCCCTGCCCTCGGGGCGGGCTGAGCTGGCTATAAAAATGAGTGAATAAACAAATAAAGGTTCTGAAACTAGAAAAATAAATAAATAAAACAAAAAAATCTTTTAAAAAAAATAATAAAATAAAATAAAATAGATAACAGATGGCATTCTAATTCAGTATTTTTATACTGTAATATAAATGTATGGACACATACATGGAAAATTAAAAATTATGTTGAAATAATGTCACTGTGATTAAACCATACTTATTTACTTACGTATTTAGTACAGGGTTTATAGAGACTCACCATGTAGATTGTGATGCTTCTATTTTCAGCCTCTCAAGCACTGGAATTACAGGCACAAGCCACCACACCCAGCCTTAATCGTTGTCTCAGAATGGGAGGGGTGCAAACCCAGATGCTGTGCCCTGTCTAAGCAGGCACTTTAGTCTACTGAGCTATCTGGCCAGCCCTTGATTAAACTATAAAATTATGTTTATATAATGATAAGGGATAGAAGAAAATAGTGACTTTGTGCTAGCAAGGCTTCTGTTCTTATTTGCCTGCTTTGTTTTTATTTATGGTTTGTTGCTTTTGTTCCATATTAGTTAGGCACAATGTTGGATCCTCTCTAGTTCTACACAGCCTCAGCCAAAAGAAATACCTGGCAGCAGGAACACACGGGCAGAGTTCATTCAGTCACAGGCTATTTCCCAAGCCAAAAAATGCTCTGGGATGGGCCCGGCAGGATGGCTCAGTGGTCTAAAGCGCCTGCTTAGGAAAGCTTGGGCGGGTGCAGGGACCGCAGTTCGATCCCCAGCCCCACATGCTGCGCCAGCCCTGTCCTCAGGGCAGGCTGAGCCGGCCATAAAAATAAATAAAAGTTCTGAAACAAGAGAAAAAAATAAAATAAAATAAATAAAATTCTTTAAAAAAAATGCTCTGGGAGTTTTGAGAAAGTAAATTAATTCTCCATTTTATGTTCTCTCATACGTTGAACAAGTTCATTCTCACATAAGAATTTCTGTCATCAGGTATAGAATTTAATTTAATTTAATTTAATTTTCCCTCTTCAGAGAAGAGGGAAAGATGCAAATGTAGTAGCACAGCTGGAACAGTTACCAAACATAAAGGTTGGACTGCATCCCCAGCTAGCTTCAGGATCTACCCGTGCTTTCATAACTATGACTATAGACATTCTAGTACTAAAGAGGCGAACAATACACAACGCTTCAGATTTTTAACTGGTGTACACATGACCAGATGAATCCATTAAGGACCAGATAAGTAATTTGATTGTTAAATGTCCCAAACCTTAGGCCATGAGTATCCAAATTTTTGGTTTGTCTGAGCCACACTGGGTAAAGAGAGAAACTGTCTTGGGCACATGTTAAATATGTAATACGGTAAAGGTAAGATGTATTATAGTTTCTTTTACTTTTTACATTCTAACTTGTTAAATTACTTTATGAAATAACAAGCCCAAATTTAATAATTAAATAAGAAAAATTACATGTGTACTTGATAACAGTAAATGCTTGACTTCACAGGCATACACACACATACACACATATACACACACATACACACATATACACACACATACAGGTTGAAATAGTGTTACTTATAACCAGGGTGTTTTATTCACCAAGCACATGTAACGTCTGCTATAAATGGTTTCAATGTAACTGTATGTGGTGGGCATAGGAAGTGAAGTTAACACAACACTGTGCTCCCCTCATACAGCTTTTGGTTGATGCCTACGTGGTCCATGCTCCAGCACCACATAATCAAGGCATACAAAACATTACTAAAAAAAAAAGAAAAAAAAAATCACATGCTAATATTAAAAATTTACAGACTTGTGGGGCCAAATCACTAACTGTTCAGAACCAAATAAAGCCTGCAGGCCAAAGGCTAGACATATCTGCCATCTTTCTCTGCATTTTAGAGCCCCATGGATAAAACCAAAAAGATCATTATGAATCTTATTCTGAAGAAACCAAATAGCCAGGTGTGGTGGCGCATACCTGTATCCCAGCACTTGGGAAGCTGAGACAGGAGGATAATTGTGAGTTTAAGACCAGCTTGCACTACAAAATGAGCCCAAGGCCAGCCTGAGCTGCACAGCAAGACTGTCTCAAAAACAAGGAAAAAGCCAGGCGTGGTAGTGCATGCCTGTAATTCCAGCACTTGGGAGGCTGAGGCAGGAGGATCAGTGCAAGTTCAGGACCAGCCTGGGCTCAAGGCCAGCCTGAGCTGCATAGTGAGACCCTTTCTCAAAAAAAAAAAAAAAGCAAAAAGAAAAAAAAGCAAAGAACCATAATGGCCCAATAACTGTTCAGTTTAGTTCATTTGCACTAATCTTAAAAGATTAATGGCAACTGCTTGATCTAGTACAAGGGATTATCTGATTACAACTGAAAGGTTCCTGGGAGTAGATGGGGGAAATGGATGACTCATGCTTGCTGGACTTGTTTTTTATTTTTAAATTTTGGGGGGCAGGGGTACCTCAGACAGAACTCAGCACATTATGCTTGCCAGGCAGGCACTCCCACTGAGTTATCTCTCCCTTCCTCAGCCCCTTAGACTTATTTTTCAGAAAGGAGTTGGTTTTTTGTTGTTGTTGTTGTTTTATTTTCTGCCTCATATAGCAAGTCAGAAAAGAGACTGACATGCTGAAGTGATTTTCATATACATATCTGCTATATACATACACCTTGGGTAATTTCAGTGATAGGAAGATTTGGGAAGGACCAGTGGCATAAGCACCCGCCTAACAAACACAAGATCCCAGAGTTCAATCCCCAATACCATAAACAAAAAATAAAAAAAAACTTAGGAGGAAGTCAAAAGACACGCCTGAATAGAGAAAAAGAATTTTTCAGATTTAAAAAAAAAAAAAAAATCCATCTCTGTATTCTAGTGAACATGTGAAATTTCCCATTTAACTTACAAGGTCAACCTCATAGATGACTTCCAATGACTCTGAATAATCCCCTCTTGGATTATGGCAGAAAGGATGATGTGTTACTTGTGAAATTGAGTCAAGCAAGAAAGGCAAGGTGTGCAGTTCAGTGGCAGAACATGTGCTTAGCATGTGTGAGACAAAAAATAATAATGACAAAAACTAAAAGTTTGGCTTCTTAGCCAGGCATGGTGGCGCAAGCCTGTAATCCCAGCACTTGGGAGGCTGAGGCAAGAGGATTAGTGTGAGTTTGAGACCAGCCTGGGCCACAAAAGTGAGCTCAAGGCCAGTCTGAAAGGCATAGCGAGATCCTGTCTCAAAAGACAAAAAAAAAAAAAAAGCTTGGCTTCTGTTTTTTCCCTTAATTAACTGAGGTAAAGCCAGCTTTCATGTGAGCAGCCCTACTAAGGGGTTCTCACTGTGAAGCACTTTAGCCATTCCAGTCACACCTTCCAATGACTATCCCTGGCTGACACCTTGAGAGAGTTCAAGCAGCTCCCAGGTTCTTAACCATAAAAAGAAAAGGGCAGTCAGATTTTTAGGTAATTTGTTACAGAGCAATAAACAATATGATAATATCAAACTAACCAAGTTTGTTAGGGAACTGTGTCAGATAATCTGAATTCATCTATCTGGTAAGAAAAAAATCAATTTCAAATTAAAAGTGATCTACTACCTAAGATATATTTAAAATCAAATAAACCTAAAGAAGAGCTTCACTGAAGGACATACATTGTATCTCTTCCAACACTTATTAAGAATTGTCAGAGGGGCCCGGTAGGATGGCTCAGTGGTCTAAAGCACCTGCTTGGGAAAGCTTGGGTGGCTGTAGGGACCGAGGTTCGATCCCTGGCACCACATGCTGTGCCAGCCCTGCCCTGAGGGCAGGCTGAGCCGGCCAGAAAAATAAATAAGCAAACAAACAAAAGTTTTGAAAAAAAAAAATAATAAAATAATTCTTTAAAAAAGAATTGTCATAGTCAAAAAAGAGTCCCATCAGAAAAATTCAACACAGTACCCTCCTACTGTATGTATGCTGGCATTACCTACCCTGAAGCCACAGACACAAGGTTACTTACACGTAGGTTGCATGTACAAGGAAGCCACTGTGAAGGTATCAGTTATTAGAGCAGTCAAGGGTTAAAGTTGAAGCAGCAAATTTACCCCCAGAGATATAGGCAAGCACTAAGCTTAGCTTCACAAGATTCTCCCTGAGTTTTCCTTACCTCTAAATGCTTGGATAACTGATGCTCACTGAATTCCAGTATTTGTATGAATAAAAATGAAGGGATTTAGCAAATCTTGTTCCTGCACACAGTTGTCAAAAAAAATCTGACCTTTACAAGAGGAAAAAGAAGGGGGATTTAAAGATTTAAAGAAGAGGCAGAGTCTGTCTGATGGATAACAAACCTTTGAAAAATTATGAAACAGTGAAAATCCCCTACAGGTCCCAACAAAATGTGCCCAATTTGCATTCCAGTAAAGCTTTCCATACATACCATTTGGCTCCTGTGTGTACTTCCAGGCAAATAAATCCTGAAGAATAATCCCACTGGGACCTAAATCTGATCTCTGATATATTACTGCTACATAGCTCTAGATCAACCTCCACAAACTGTTTTTTTGGTCCCAAATAACTAAATCAAAGTCATCCTGATGAGCTTTGAAACAGGGAATGTGAGGGGTGGTTTAATGAATGTTACAACTCAACCTATTACAGACCACAAGCAAGAGAAAGATAAAATGAAACAAAACAACTCCAAAAAACTCACATTTTTACACACCCAATTCTCTCAAGACCAAATCCAGACATGCTTGTCATTCACCACACTTGACTATGCCCTATTCAAAGCCTGACTTTGACCAAATGGTCACGACACATTTGCAAATCCAAAAGAAATATGTATTGGCGGGTGGAGTAGAATGAGAACATATTTCTCTTATTTACTTTGAAACTGGTTCAAACTTTTTAAATCAAACTTATTTTTAAAAAGAAACAAACAAGCAAAAAGAGATAAAGTACCAATAAATACTGAGATGTAGTCTAATTTACAAGTTTTTAAAGAAAAAAAAACAGCAAACATATTAAGCAGCAAAAATAATTTTTAAAAAGTTACTGAAATCACCACACAACATATAAACTGGAGAAAGCAACTCCAGAAAAAAAGGAACAGCTACATTACTAGAGGAAACAGAACATTCGAAGTTTCAGTGTCTGGTATTCCTGCATCAGCTTTCTCTTTTCAACAGAAAAGGATAATTTTCACAAGAGAAAAATTAATTTAGATAAATGGATGCACTAGAATCCATACTCATAAGTGAAATAAATCAGACCCACATATGCAAACATTGTATTGTCTCCCTAGTGTAAAAAACTAAGAGTAAACAAAATCTGGAAAGTACAGTAGATATTGTGAAAGAGAAAGAAAATGCTCAAAAGGAAAGAACAACGGGGATGAAGGAAAGGAGAAAAGAAAGAAGGGGAAAATGAAAAATATATACATATATACACACACAGAGAAGATTAATAATAATTGTACTACTAACTTCTATTAGTTTATTTGAAAGAAACAGTTAATTGTTACTTTTCAGAATGTTACCAATTTAGCATGCTTTCATTAGGTAACCTTTTTTTTTTTTAAATAATATATTGAAGAAGAAAACCTCTGTCTGAGGAGGGACAGAAGGGGACCCAAGTGGGTTGCCCACATCCAGTAATCTGAACAACTACTTTGAGGATAACAATATGCAATATAACAACTATTGTTGATTTCCTAACATCTTGTTTTGAAACTCTGTATCATTTTTAATTTTTTTATTTCAAAAAAGTTTATTCAAAACACACACAAAAAATAAATTTAGAGAAGACAAACTAAAAACATTAAAGTACTATTACTTACTTTTTAGTACATATTTGCAATAGTGATCAGTATCAGACAAATCAGAAAGCATATAAGTGCTGTTATGGTTTAGGTCTAGTTGTTCCCCCAAAGCCTCATGAGTCAGGGGGCAGGGACTTCTAGAGTTTGAGACTTGATCCATGATCCCTGGGATTATGGGTTTTAGTATTGATGAGATTATGGGTGGAAGTACTTCTGGGATTATGGGTGGAGCCTAAGGTGGAGGCTGAGGCGGAGAGCCTGAATGTAATATAAAGAGAGACAGAGAGACAGTCTAGACCTGTTGCTCTCTGCTGCCCTGTTTGGTTGGCTACCTCTGCCACCATGTTGTTGCTGTTCCGCCACCATGAACTGGATGCTCTCTGCCCTGTTCCACTCAGCCTTGGGCCAGCCGAATATGGACTGAAACCTCCACGAACTGTGAGCTAAATAAACCTTTCCTTCCTTCGTTTTGAGTGTCGGGTTTTGTCCCAGCAATGAGTAAAAAATAACTAAGACAGATGCAAAAAGGAACAATTAATGGACTAAAAAAAGAGGAGAAGAAAAAAACACTTAAAGAGTAGTTCAATACACAAGACATCCAAATTTTAAAAATCCAGGGCAAGCCAAATAGTTCAGCAGATGAAAGCACCTACAAGCAGGCACAGGGGTCAGGTGTTTGATCCCCAGGCCTACAGAGCTGGCCCCTCCCCTGGGGTGGGCTGAGACAGCAACTGAGACTGCGCATCGTGGCACGCACCTTTAATCCCAACTCTTGGGAGGCTGTAAACGGGCGAATCACTACGAGTTCAATCAAGTAGTGAAACCCTGAACACCCAGTGGTTCTCAACCTGTGGGTCATGACCCCACAGGGGGTCGAACAACCAAAACACTGGGGTCACCTAAAGCTATTCCGAATCATAACTGTAGCAAAATTACAGTTTTGAAGTAGCCACCAAAACTATTTTTTGGCTTGGGGTCACCGCAACGTGAGGAACTGTATTGCGGGGTCAGGGCATTAGAAAGGTTGAGAACCACTGTGGTGTAGACCCTTCCCTAAAATACAAACATAAATGAGTAAAATTTTAAAAATTCCCCTGCCTGGGAGCTGGGGAGATAGCTCTAAGGCACAAGTGCCTGCTGGGCAAGTGCAAGGTCGTGAGTTTGAACCCCGGTCCCACAAATAAATAAATAAATAAATAAATAAATAAAATAAAATAAAAATTCCCCTGCCATATACCAAAGAGATGGGAACATCAAAGTTTTAATATGTGTATAAAATGCTGTAAATAGTAAAGGTACATAGATGGGGATGTAGCTGAGTGGTCTAAAGCGCCTTCTTGGGGAAGCCTGAGCGGCTTCAGGGACCATGGTTCGATCCCCGGCACCACATGCTGCGCCAGCCCTGCCCTCAGGGCGGGCTGAGCCAGCCATAAAAATGAGTGAATAAACAAACAAATATTGTGAAACAAGAATAAATAAATTTAAAAAAATGTAACTGATACTCTTTTTATCTGACAAGTCAGATTTTAACTATTTGGGCATTAAGTCTAAGCCATGCTTATTATGTTTGATACAAATTTTGGAAGAAAGTCATTCTTTAGCACAAAAGCTAAAACCTTAATACGTGGCTTAGAAAGTAGAAATTAGCAAAGTAGAATTTTAGGCAATCCATAAGAACTGGAAAGAGCTCTATGATCAAAGTTCTATCCAGTCTCAAAATTTTTATTTTGTTCAACACAGAATTTCACTATGTAAATTCGAACAACAGTAAACCCTTGAATTTGCTATGTAGCCCCTGCTGGCTTTTAACTCTGCTCCTCTTACCTTAGTCTCCTGTGTGTGTATGACACAGGCATATGCCATGGTGCCCTATGTTCAAAAATTTTTGAAGCTATCGTCAGAGTGACACACAAGGAAAATTGAAGCAGGAAGATCACAAGTTCAAAGCCAGGCTGCATGACTTAGCCAGACCCTGTCTCAAAATAAAAAGGGCTAAAGATGTGTGTAGTTCATGGGCCAGCCAAATAGCTTAGCAGACTAAAGCAACCAGGGTTTGATCCCTGGTGTACCATGCCTGGCCCCAACCCTGGGGTGCACTGACATGGCAATTGAGATTGAGTGTGGTGCTGCACACCTTTATAATACCAGCATTTAAGAGGCTGAAAACAGGAGAATCCCTGAGTCTAACCTGTGTAGTGAGACCTTGTAGATCCTGTACTAAACACATTAAAACAAACAAAAAAGATATGTGTGAATCTTGGTTAATACTTATGTAAAGTTATATATGTAGAGGCATCTATGGGATTTACTGATAGTTAAATGACTATTGCCCTCTTTGGTTAACTAAACTAGAAATTCTAATTTGTACTAGAATTTCTATCACTTTGACATGAATTTTTTCATTTGTGGTAGTAGGGACTGAACACAGGGCCTTTGCACTGAACTACATCCCTTTTATTTATTTGTTTTATTATTTTATTTATTTATTTATTTATTTATGCAGTACCAGGGATTGAATTCAGGACCCTGTGCTTGCCAGACAAGTGCTTATTCCACTGAGCAATCTCCCCAACCCTTATTTTATTTTCAAACAGTGTTTACGTCGCTAAATTTCCTGGGCCAGGCTCAAATTTGACAATCATACTGACTCAGCCTCCCAGAGTAGTGGAACTACAAGCATGAGCTACCATGTCTAGCTCTGAAATGATTTTTTTTAAATTCTATTTGTTTGTTTGGTACAGGGGCTTGCTACAGGACTCAGACTCTATTGATCCTCCTATCTCAGCCTCCCCAATACTGCAATTATAGACATGCACAATCACACCCCATGGCTGGGGCCAACAAGGTATGCAGTACTAGGGAATTGAACCCAGGTTCTTGTGCTTGTCAGGCAAGTGCTTAGATGAGCTATCACCACAACCTGAAATGATTCTTTTTTCTTTCTTTCCTTGAGCTCACTTTTGTAGCCGAGGCTGGTCTCAAACTAGCACCGATCCTCCTGCCTCTGCCTCCCAAGTGCTGGGATTACAGGCATGCGCCACCACGCCCAGCTCTTTTTTTTTTTTTTTTTTTTTTTAATGTATTTGGTACAGGGTTTCACTATGTGGCTCAGACTCATAGTGATCCTCCTGTTTTCAGCCTCCCCAGCACTGGGACTGCTGGGATTACAGGCGTGTGCCATAACACCCAGAGTCAATCCTCAACTCAGCATGCTCTGGGGACAGGGCCGCCCAGCATAAGGACCAGGATCAAACCCAGTTCCCTGTGCTTGCCAAAGCAGGCATTTAGTCCGCTAAGCTATCTTGCTGGCCCTTGAAATGAATTTTTAACAGTATGTAGGATTATCAGCAACATACCACTTTAGCTCTTCTTCTCCCATTTTAGTCTTTCCCCTCAGCAAGCAGGTTTGGTTGGAATTTTACTTATTCTACCATCTCTCAGCATTGCAGTTTTCTTTGAATCCCCCAATCCCAAGCCAGAAATTCAGACTGCCAAATTAGACTGTGGAACTAAAATCTTCACATGCCTTATTGCTACACATGCTGAGAACAGCCTGGTTGTATAAAAGAGAGAGAGAGAGAGAGAGAGAGAGAGAGAGAGAGAGAGAGAGAGTGTGTGTGTGTGTGTGATGCTCTTGGCAGTCTTTCCTATGGACCTCGTGTTCAGCAACAGAGACTGAAAGCCATCTGAAGCCTGCTATCAGACAACAAGATTGACCTGGACAATTAGTCTAGGCTTCTCTGTGACCAGCTCCTTGGTCAGAATCACAAAGAAAAAGATTTGTTCCATAGAATTGTGATTAAATAGTAGTGTTAATTTATTTCCAGTAAGACAGAAAGAAGGGTCCAGGAACAAACTATATTTACTACCTGTCTCTTTTGCAAATGGCCCTTTCAAAGGTAGCTCTAGTTCTGCCTTTATTCACATAAACACTGCATACATAACTCCGCCTTTTCTCAAAACATAATCATAGTCTAATAGAAAATTTTACTCAACACGTTACTCAGCCTTTCTGGAGCCAAAGTTTTATCTGTAACACTGGAACACTGAATAAGATAGCCTATTTTGTGGATTCTATGAAACTTAATTAAGAAAAATATAGGCAAGGGCAGGGAGTGTAAGCAATATGGTGCCCATCTAGCATGAGCGAGGCCCTGGGTTCAATCCCTAGTACCAAAACCCAAAAATCTTGAATTCTAAAGTCTCAGCTTCTTGGGACACACAAACTAAAAGGATTGCATATTAGAGATCAGCCAGGGCAATGTTTTTAAATTTTTTATTTCAGCCAGGCGTGGTGGCGCATGCCTGTAATCCCAGCACTTGGGAGGCTGAGGCAGGAGAATCGGTGAGAGTTCGAGACCAGCCTGGGCTACAAAAGTGAGCTCAAGGCCAGCCTGAACTGCATACCGAGACCCTGACTCAAAAAGACAAAATAAATAAATAAATAAATAAATTTTTTATTTCATTTTTTATTTTATTTTAGATACAGAGCCGGGCATGGTGGCTCACACCTGTAATCCCAGCACTCGGGAGGCTGAGGCAGGAGAATCGGTGCAAGTTCAAGACCAGCCTGGGCTACAAAAGTGAGCTCAAGGCCAGCCTGAACTGCACAGTGAGACCCTGTCTCAAAAAGAAAAAAAAAGATACAGAGTCTCACTATGTAGTTCAGGCTGGCTAGCAACTGAAAGTAATCATCTTGCCTCAGTCTCCCGAGTGCTGGGATTATAGACTTCTGCCACCATACTCAGCTTAAACCAGTCAATTTAGTGAAACTTGCCTCAAAATAAAAAGGTCAGGGGATATAGTTCAGTAACACAATGTCTGTCTAGCACATAGTAAGGCCCAGGATTCAGTCACTCATACAATTAAAAACTAAAATAGAGTCCAGGCATGGTGGCACACACCTGTAATCCTGGCACTGGGGAGGCTGAAAACAGGAGGATCACTACAAGCTCAAGGTGCACAGTGAGACCCTGTACCAAATACCTTAAAAAATTAAAAAAACCCACAACTTTCAAAATATGCAAATATTCAGCCAAAAGAAACCTCAGTAAAGATGACGACTAACTATAATATGGGAATTATGGAACAGAAAAAGTCCACTACATTAAAACAAAAGAAATACGAATAAAGTATGCATTTTAGTTAATAACAATAGATAAATACTTTTATTAAGTGTCATGATCTACAGAGGGTTCAGGGTCTCACTACTAGATCGGACTCATACTGATCTATCTGTTTACAGCCTCCCAAGAGCTAGGACTACATGTTTATATCATCGTACCCAGTCTCAGTGCACCCTGAGGGTGGGGCAGGCACAGCAGGCCTAGGGATCAAACCAGCCCCTGCTTCTGCCTGCAGGAGCTTTAATCCACTGAGCTATTAGGCCAGCCCTTTTAAATCTATTCTAAAATAAAGGGTATTTTAAAAAGTTTTTTTTCTAGGCATGGTGGCACATAACTGTAATCATAGCATTCAGGAAGCCAAGGAAGGAGGATCACTATCATTTTAAGGCCAGCCTGAACTGCACAGTGAGACCCTGTCTCAAAAAAAAGATAGGAATAAGCGCAAACTCTCTATGATGAATGTTATCATTATGTATATCTAAAATGTACCAATAAAAGAAAAAGTTAAAAATAAATAAATTGTCCAAGCTGGGCTCAAGCTGGTGATATTCCTGCCTTAGCTTCAGGGCTGGAATTACAGGCATTATATCAACACGTCTGGTTAGATTTAATCTGTATATAAAATGCTGGTAGGTAGGCAGCCATCTTAAGTAGCTCAGATAACTTTGAGAGCCTAAAGAGTTAAGTTCTGGGATGGAAGAGTCTAGCTCTCAGAAACTCCCAGCTGTTTCCTGCCAGCTGGTGCCTCATGTATGATTTCAACAGAGTTGATTCCCTTTGTATATAATTACTTTTGCCTCTCAACCTGTCTATCTTACCAAAAGAATAGCTATTTTTAAAATGAGGTTCTAAGCAAGTCTCCAAAAAGCAAAAACATGAGGCATGGATATGGTTACTTATCAAGTCCACTTCCTAAGTGGTTGAAATGGATCTGATTCCTACTCCCAGCTTCAAATGCAGGAACAGAAATCACCCAGATAGAATTCAACAAGTGTACGGAACCCCTGCCAACTTCTGGTCTGCCCTGGGGGAGGGGGAAGAAAAAAAAAAGGAAAGCAAAAGTCCCAGAAGGGCAGGAAATTGTTTCTCCAGAGGAAAGACAACACTTCCTTTCCCAGAACAATCCATTCTCCCACACTGACATCCTGCTCCTGCTATATTTACTCAGTCCAAATCTGCTCATGATACATGTCCAGCCGCACTCCTACCACATGGCCTTGTCACTCAGCTGGCACACTCAGAGGGAATCTCTCCAGAGGGCAAAGCCTAGAAATCACTACAAACTAATCCATGCTTCCTCTACCGCTAGCCTTCTGAGTAAAGTGAGACAAAAGATAGACAGTATTACTCCCCATTTATTTTGGAAGTTTATTTTGGGGAGACAAGAGGTACTTCATTTTATATAGCTGCTAATTTTGACTGCTCCCATGTTAGCCAGTAGGCGCACGAACAATGAGTAGACTGAAATAGGAGGCTAAAAATAGCTCTGTTAATACCAGCCAAAAAAAAAAAAAAATCACTTAATAGCCAGCCTTTTTCACCTTAACCCACTAGGGCCATGCTATGAAGTGACCTTACTATAGGGTGAGCCCTTCAGTTCTAAGTAGACGAGTCCAAGAAGTCTAAGATAGGACCATTTCATTCACCCAAGCTCATCGTGCTGTGTTTTTTTTTTTTTAAACCCTAAAGTCACTTCTATTTTTTAAAATTTTATGTTTATTTATTTTTCTCGTTTCAGAACTTTTGTTTATTTATTTTTATGGCCAGCTCAGCCTGTCCTGAGGGCAGGGCCTGTCCTGAGGGCAGGGCTGGCGCAGTATGTGGTGCCAGGAATCGAACCACAGTTCCTGCAGCCTCCCAAGCTTTCCTAAGCAGGCGCTTTAGAGCACTGAGCCATCCTGCCGGGCCTCTTTTATTTTATTTATTTATTTTTTATTATGGCCGGCTCAGCCTACCCTGGGGGTGGGGCTGGTACTGCATGTGGTGCCAGGGATTGAACCACGGTACCTGCGGCGGCCCATGCTTTCCTAAGCAGGTGGCTTTAGACCACTGAGCTATCCCGCTGGCCCCTGGAGTCCTTCTTTTTTTTTTTTTTTTTTTTTTTTTGGCATGACGTTGCACTTGCCAGGCAGGCACTTGGGCCACAGAGCTATCTCCCTGGCCCCTTCATCCTACTTTATTCAAAGGGGAGAAGCCAAACCTTAAGTGAAGGTACATTCTAAAGAGACTCTCAGCTTTCCAGGTTCCCAGCTCCCTATACTTGGCCTGCTCCTCCAACTCTGTCCATTCCACCCCACTTCAAATTCTTTACTTCTGGGCCCAGCAGGATGGCTCAGTGGTCTAAAGCACCTGCTTAGGAAAGCTTGGGCAGCTGCAGGGACCACGGTTCAATCCCTGGCACCACATGCTGCGCCAGCCCTGCCCTCAGGGCAGGCTGAGCCGACTATACAAATAAATAAATAAACTCTTTACTTCTTTACTTCTACCACTTTCTATTCATTCTCCTTTACTTTCTGCCTTTTTAATAGTTATACTTTTTCTTCTCCTACTTAATTCTTTTTGTTTTCAAATCACAGGCAAGTCACGAATACCCAATAGCTAATAAATAAGGCCTTCATTAGCAATGGTTGTATCATTAGCCTATTCTCCACAGTAATAATAGCAAAGAACCTGAAATTGAAGAGCAGTATTTCTTCTGTTTTATATTCTCTTTTTGTTTGTTTGTTTGTTTGTTTTTTTGGTACTGGGAATCAAACTGAGGACCTCACACCTGCCAGGCAGATGCTGTGCCACTGAACTGTATCTCCCACCCTACTCTGTCTTTTCTAAGAAGGCTCAGTCATGCATATTCATCAAATACTTCAAAAGGGAGTGAAAGTAAACTGAAATGAAAAATGCTAAGAAATAGGAAAAGGAAAACATGGGTGACAGTAGAAGAAAATAACAAATTTTTTATTTTATTTTATTTTTTCTAAATGCTCCTGTCTTGCAGCTCCTGGCAAAAGGGGCAATTCCAAAAAAAAAAGAAAAATTAGCTTAAATAGAATTTGGTTTTTTTTGTAGTATCAGGGATTGAACTCAGGACCCTGCACTTACCAGACAAGTGCTTCTTCTACTGAGCTATCTCCCTGGCCCTTAAGTAGAATTTCTTAATAAGCCAAATCAAGCTTTTAAATTATTCAAGAATAAAAGTTGAAATATCAAATTTAACTTACTAACAGGCAAGGAGGATTAGAAGTATAGCTCAGTGGTACAGCACATGTTTAGCAGGTATGAGGCTTTGGCTTCAATTCCAAACATAACCAAAAAAAAAAAAAAAAGAGGAAGAAATTTAAAAGGGGATGGAATCCATTTCACATGGCTTAAAAGAGAAGCATTTAGCTCCTGGCTGAGCACAGAATAAATTCTACTGGACAATGTTATATTCTAAAAAAAAAAAAAAAAATTCATTAATGTGTACAAGGTACCACTAATGTAGATCGGACTTGTAGTAATTCTTCTGTTTTTAGCCTCCCAAGTGCTGGGATTACAGGTGGGCACCACTATGCCCAGTCTCAATTACCATCTCAGGGAACCCTGGGGGCAGGGCCAGCACAGCTCCCTGGAAATTGAACCTGGACCTCTGCACTCTGCCTAAGAGGCACTTTAGTCCACCGAGCTATCTGGCCAGAACCTAAGAACAAGTCCTTTTATTTTTCTTTTTTTTTGGTGGGACCAGGGTTCAAACTCATGACCTTGCACTTGTCAGGCTGGCACTTGTGCCACAGAGCTATCTCTCTGGGCCTATAAGTCCTTTTAAGAATCAGTATTTTAGGCGCCAGCGAGGTGGTTCTGCCATCTAAAGCACCTACTCAGGCAAGCTTAGGCAACTTCAGGGATTGCAGTTCGATTCCCAGCACCACATGCTGCGCCAGCCCCACCCCCAGGGCAGGCTGAGCCAGCCATAAGTAAATACATAAATAAATATTAAAAAGAGCCCGGCAGGATGGCTCAGTGGTCTAAAACACCTGCTTAGGAAAGCTTGGGCACCTGCAGGGACCTTGGTTCAATCCCCAGCACCACATGCTGCGCCAGCCCTGCACTCGGGGCAGGCTGAGCCGGTCATAAAAATAAATAAACAAATAAACAAAAGTTCTGAAACAAGAAAAGGAAAAAAACTTTAAAAAAATAAATATTAAAAAAAAAAAAAGGGGGGGGGCCCGGCGGGATGGCTCATTGGTCTAAAGCGCCTGCTTGGGAGCTTGGGCGGCTTCAGGGACGGAGGTTCGATCCCCAGCACCACATGCTGTGCCAGTCCTGCCCTCAGGACAGGCTGAGCCGGCCATAAAAAATGAGTGAATAAACAAAGGTTCTGAAACAAGAAAAAAAATAAATAAAATTTTTAAAAAGCACTTAAGAATCAGTATTTTAGCTGGGCATGGTGGCTCACACCTGTAGTCCCAGCACTTGGGAGGCTGAGGCAAGAGAATCAGTGTGAGTTCAAGACCAGCCTGGGCTACAAAAAGTGAGCTCAAGGCCAGTCTGAACTGAACTGCACACTGAAACCCTGTCTCAAAAAGACAAAAAAGGGGGCTGGGGAGATAGCTCTGTGGCACAAGTGTCTACCTGGCAAATGTAAGGTCGTGAGTTCAAACCCCAGTCCCATAATAAAAATAAATAAATAAAAAAAAAAAGGACAAAGAAAAAGAATCATTATTTTAAACAACTGCTCCAAATTTACTATTATTACAACCTGGAATTCTTTCAGACAAGCCTCATGGATGTATGATAAATCCTGTGGCACAGACAGTTTAAGAATGAATACAGTCTTCCAGTGTTTCCCAAAAGAAGGCTTATTAGTTCTAAAAGGAAAATAGTACCTGAATAGTAAATAAACCAAATTAACACTTGAGCTGGTACATTATTCTCAGTATCACCAATAAGCAGCACTTATAGATTTTATCTCTGGAGGATACTGTATCAGTAGTGACAGATTCATGCAAATCACTATAACTTTGTTTTGATTGTTGTTGTATTTTCTGTTTTTCTAAAGTAGAGTCTCATTATATATAGTTCAGCCTGGCCTTCAGTTCACTATGTAGCACAGACTGGCCTCAAATCCATGACAATCCTCCTGACTTACCTTTTTGAGTGTGTGACCCACACCTGACAACAAAACACCTATAATTTGAATTTAATCAAAAGGAAAAGGGGCTGGAGAGATAGCTCAGTGGTCTAAATGCCTGCCTGGTAAGCTCAAGGATCATCCAAGTTAGATCCTTTGTACCACATGCTATGCTGGCCCCAGAACTCTGGATGCGGTGGAGCAAGCCTGATATCCCAGCACTGGGGAGGCTGATACTAGGAGTCTGAACTGTGTAGTGAGACCCTGTAACATATAAATTATAAAAAGGAAAATGTTAAAAAAAAAAAAAAAAAAAAGAAGTATCATCAGATAAAATGGGAAATATTCTCAGAAAGAAGAGGGCAGGGAGGGAGAACAGACAGACAGATGATTCTGGCCAACTTATAGTTATTTCAAAGAAAAAAGTGTTTTGAAAGACATAAAGGCTGAAAAATGATTCCAAATTAAAGGAGTCTTTAAAAATATGACAAGTAGCCGGGCGTGGTGGCTCACGCCTGTAATCCCAGCACTTGGGAGGCTGAGGCAGGAGGATCAGTGTGAGTTCGAGACCAGCCTGGGCTACAAAAGTGAGCGCAGGACCAGCCTCAACTGCATAGCGAGACCCTGTCTCAAAAAGACAAAAAAAATAAAAATAAAAAAATAAAAATATGACAAGTAAATAGAATAGGTGATCCCTGATTGAAGTAAAATACACACACACATAAACATCCTTTTTTAGGCGGAGAGTGTTTTTTTGTAGTTTTGTGACAGGAATCATGAAAGGATCACAAATTAGAGTTCAGCCTGGGCAACACAGTACAGACCCTGCCAAAAAAAAAAAAAAGAGCAGACATGGTGGCACATACCTATAATCCCAGCAGTCTAATAGGGTGAGGCAGAAGGACTGCAAATTCAAGCCTGCCTCAGGCAATTTAATGAGTTTTTCTCAAAATAAAAAATAAACCTGACATGGTGGCACAAGCCTGTGATCCCAGCACTAAGGAAGCCAAGGTAAATGGACTGCTGAGCGTTTCAAACCAACCTGGTCCACATGATTTTAAAAATTCCTTGATTTGTATAAGATCTTGCCTCAAAAAATAAAATAAAACAAAATAATAAATAAGGACTGGGACTATAGCTCAGTGTGAATTAAATCCCCCATAAAAATTAAATAAAAATTATAAAATTTACTATTAGCTGATCTTATTAAATGTTATGACACTAATGTTATGACACTAAACAGAATGATGAGGATGGATTCACATTCTACACGGCGGTAAAACAATCTCTGGACAGCAATTAGGTCAACCTTTTTCATCCTTAGAAGCTTGGCAGATTATCACCAACTCAAATATTTCCCATTTTCTGTCTATCTTTACCCTGCACACAACCAACCCAGTTTTGTTGACTCTTGCACCTGCAATTTACCCAGGATCACTCAATACCCTGGTAATCTCCCTTATTCTCAATAAATACAAAATAGCCCCACCAAAGGTAGCCCCACTGCTCCCTGCTTCCTCACATAAAGAACAGAATTAAAATGACAATATAGGGCCTACTTGGGATTCTAACACTATATGTGCAATTCCCTTGACTTATTTTCCCTACAGGGCTTCTGTTCAGGTGAGGAACCAAGAACTTCTCTTCCTGAGCCAGAGGAAAACTAGGGTCTTCTGCCAAATTTACCAGCCCTGGTCACAAAAAACTCAGTATTTATCTACAGAAGGTATAAGCACATGGATGTGGACTCCTATCAGAAAAAAAGAGGCAAAAAAAGAACTTCACTCTAAGTGTACTTTTTTTAAGTAAACAAATATCCATATATTTTTTATTTTTTTATTTACTTATTTATGTTATGGCTGGCTCAGCCTGCCCTGGGGGTGGGGCTGACGCAGCATGTGGTGACAGGGATTGAACTGTGATCCCTGTGGTTGCCTAAGCTTGCCTAAGCAGGTGCTTTAGACTGCTGAGCTATCTAACCAGCCCCAGGAGCTCTCAATTCCCAGCATAACCAACTATTATGCAAATGAGAGGTCATAGGTCTTTTTGTGAACTACCTATTCCAAGATGTACTCGATCTTTCTCTTCTAGAAAAGTGTTAACCCTTGTTTAACTGCTTTACTCTTCAGTATCTCTTTTTTGACCTTCAAATTCTTAAGAATAAGGTAGGTAAGGTAGACTTGCTGAGATCTCACAGATTTAAAGTGGTATTTCTGAGTGTTGTCTGGGATTTAAAAGATAAACACATAAGGAGATGTTCTTTTTTTTTTTTGTCTTTTTGAGACAGGGTCTCAGCAGTTCAGGCTGGCCTTGAGCTCACTTTTGTAGCCCAGGCTGGTCTTGAACTCGCACTGATCCTCCTGCCTCAGCCTCCCGAGTGCTAGGATTACAGGCGTGAGCCACCACGCCCGGCTTATTTTTCCTTTTTTTTTGTCACATTAGGAGATGTTGTGCTGATTATAGGGCCAAATGCTGTCCAATATCAAGAGTTCAGGCCTTTTTGTCCTCATTTGAGACATATGACTTAGACACAACAGGCTGCTACTGTAAAGTATTTTGTATCAGACTCTGGCCAGAGAAAAAGGCTTTACTCATTCTTTTAACCCCAGAGCTAAATAGCTCCTAAAATCTATGTTTTGTATCACAGACTTAATAATCATAACCATGCCAAAAGCCCAAGTCCGAGAAGTCTCAAATATACTGAATTTTATTTTAAAAAATAATAATCGGCCATGGATACCTTATCCTGTCATACAAGTGCAGACAGTGCAGTTAAGAGATATACAGTCTCTTGGGGCCCAGCAGGATGGCTCAGTGGTCTAAAGCGCCTATTTAGGAAAGCTTAGGCGGCTGCAGGGACTGCGGTTTGATCCCTGGCACCACCTGCTGCGCCAGCCCTGCCCTCAGGGCAGGCTGAACCAGCCATAAAAATAAATAAACAAACAAACTAAAGTTCTGAAACAAGAAAAAAAAATAAAAAAATTTTAAAAAGAGATATACAGTCTCCTAGTTTGTGGTGCTACCCATGGGCAACATGTGGTCACGGCCCGATGGTTCCTACCTCAACAAACTGCTCATCTCACGTGCTTGGCAGGATGATGCAGGCATGTACATTTGCCTGGGCACCAACACCACGGGCTACGGCTTCCGTAGTGCCTTCCTCACTGTGCTGCCAGACCCCAAGCCACCAAGACCCCCTATGGCTCCCTCATCTTCCACCAGGAGCCTGCCATGGCCTGTGGTCATCAGCATCCTGGCAGGCACTGTCTTCATCCTGGGCACTGTGCTGCTGTGGCTCTGCCAGGCTAAAAAGAAGCCCTGTGCTCCTGTGTCCACCCCGCCCATGCCTAGCCACCATCTGCTGGCCCCATCCAGGGACCACACTGGTGACAAGGACCTACCTGCCCTGGCTGTGGGGCCATGTGAGGAGCACACACTAGGTGTGAGCTCAGCAGCTGACCTCAAGCTGTATCCCAAGCTGTACACAGACATACACACGCACACACATTCACACACACACTCACACATAGAGGGTGAGGTGCACCAGCACCAGCATGTCCACTACCAGTGCTAGACATAGTGGACATGGGGAGAGGCCAGGAAGCTGGTGAGGAGGCAGCAGCCAGCACTCTGCACCAGATACATGCTCACTGGCTGGATGATACACAGACACATTGCCAAATGAATGCACAGACCACTGATATGGACTGACACAGACGTGGTGCAGACACACACGGACTGAGACGTCCTCGGAAGGCATAGGCCTTCGATTTTGCGGTGTTGTAGCCATGCTAGTAGATGAATGACCCTACCCACCTGCTACCTGTGTCCTGCCCAGCCTCTACCCATTGGGGTGTCCAGGCCTCCAGCCACCAAGGTGGGGAGGTACATACCTGCCTCCTGCTTCCCACTGCTGCAGAGCAGGGCCTTGATATTTATATTTAAGAATGAAAGCAATATTAATGATGAAGCAGGGCTGGGGCTTCAGGGCTGGCATGTCTGGGGTCTTCGACACCTGGCCATGCAGCTATGCTGGTGTTCACACCCCTTGCAGCCGGCCATTCACTGCCCCTGCTCCCCTGGTCTCTGATTTTATAGAGTGTGAGCTGAAGCCTCATATATTCATTTTATTTTTCTTGTTTCAGAACTTTTGTTTATTTATTTATTTACTTACTTACTTATTATGGCCGGCTCAGCCTGCCCTGAGGGCAGGGCTGGCGCAGCATGTGGTGCTGGGGATCGAACCACAGTCCCTGTCACTGCCTAAGCTTTCCTAAGCAGGCGCTTTAGACCACTGAGCCATCCTGCCAGGCCCCTCATAAATTTAATTTATTTTGTTAAAAAAGAAAGTGTGCATCCTTTTCCTTGAAAAAAAAAAAAAAAAAAAAAAAAAAAAAAAAAAAAAAAAAAAAAAAAAAAAAAAAAAAAAAAAAAAAAAAAAAAAAAAAAAAAAAAAAAAAAAAAAAAAAAAAAAAAAAAAAAAAAAAAAAAATGTAATCCCAGCTACTTGGGAGGTTGAAGCAGGAGAATCACAAGTTCAAAGCCAGCCTACACAATTCAGCAGGGGATTGTCTTTTTTTTTTTTTAGGGGATTGTCTTAAGAAAAAAAAAAAGGCTGGCTATCCAGCTCAGAGGCAAAGTTTGCCTAGTGTGCCTGAGACTCTGAGTTCAATGCCTAGTGCTGCAAAATACAAAAAAAAAAAAAAAAAAAAAAAAGATGTAAATCAACTACTCAGTGCTAAGACACCCAAACTCCTAAAGTAGCTAATGAAACTGCCATATAAATAGTATTTATGCAATAGTACCTCTGTGGTCACTCCCAGGTAGTCAGGGATAGGATGGAATATAGATTAACACTGCTACTATTCCTCTGACCACCCCAGACTCTCTGTAAACCAGGGTATAAACAATTTCCTGAGCTCACATGTGGAAACTAGGCAGATTTTAAACCACTGCCCAGTTGTCCATTCAAATCCCAGAGTTTCTCAAATCACCAGCTCACTAGACCATAAACTTTATGAGAACAGGAACTGTGTCAGTCCCTTTGAGAATTATGTCCCTAGTACCAAGTTCATATTTTGGCACAGAGTCAGTGCTCAAGAAATATTTGTTGGGGCCAGTGGTGTGATTCAGCAGCAGTCCTCTTGCCTAGCAGGAATGAGGCCCTGGGTTTGATATCCAGTACCACAAAAATAATTTTTTAAAAGACTAAGTGGGTTCTGAGGAGATAGCTTAGCGGTCTAAGCACCTGAGTGGCAGGCACAAGGATCTAGGTTTGATCCCTGTATGACATGTGTGGTAGGCTGACTACTGAAATCAGACAGGGTGGCACATCCCTGTAATCCCAATGGTGGGAAGTCTGACACAGGAGGATCACAAGTCTGAACTGCAAAGCAAGACCCTGTATGAAGTAATAAAGATTTAAAAAATATTTTTAAAAACTTAACATTTAGGAGTGGGGAGAGACAGAGTGGCATAAGCACTTTGCAAGCACAAGGATCCAAGTTTGATCCCAGGCACTGCAAGTATTATTAATAATAATTAAAAGGAGGGAGAGAGAGACAGAGACACAGAGAGAGAGAGAGAGAGAGAGAGAGAGAGAGAGAGAGAAACGTATGAACTTCTGCTAAGAAAAAAAGTTCCTAAAGGAGGAAATACTGTTTAGTAGTCTTTCCAACACAAACGATTCCCTCCTTAATCCACCAAAAAGACTCAAAAAGTTACCATATCTCACAGGTATGTCTATAAACACCCAATTTACCACCACAAAAAAAGAATAAGGCACAATGGGCAAAGTGACTAATCAGTCATAATTACATCCACAACTCTTATTGCCTTGGACAAGAATTTTTATTCTAATATTCTAATATTCTCCAGGTTTATAATAACTCAAATGGGTTCATTAACCTATACCTGGAAAAAGCTGAGTTATCATGAAATCATCAACAAAGAACTCTTTTCAATGGGCTGGGGATATAGCTCTGTGGCATAAGCATTTTCCTGGTAAGTCCAAGGTCCTGAGTTTGATCTCTGGTCCCAGGAAAAAAAGAACTCTTTCATTGAACTCAAAAGATAATGAGATGGATGTAACAGCATAGTGGTTCCCAAAACTCAAAGGGGCTATGGCAGCTCACAGAGTCCTTCATAGAACCCCAAGAAAGTGAGATGGGAAGCCTGACCCAACACACTGCCATTGCAGAGACCAATTCAAATCAGTGCTGAAACAGAGGTTAGTCAATCACAAACATTCTCTACCAGGCTTTCATAATTTTTTTTGACCATGACTCAAAAGGTAGCATGTTCCATTCCTTTTCCCCTTAATGTTGGCTGCTTTAACTAAAAGCAATAAAAGGCTGAGAAGATAGCTTAGTAGAATAAGTGCTTGCCTGGCAAGCACAGGGTCCTGAGTTTAATCCCTGGTACTGCAAAAATAAATAAATAAATAAAAATAAAAATCGTATCAAAAGAGAGAAAAAAAGGAGGCCAGGCACAGTGGTACATACCTGTAACCAAGCACTGAGGAAGCTAAAGGCAGGAGGATCACCACAAGTCCAGGACCAGCCTGAACTACATAGGGAATTCAAAGCAGATAGGGAAACCCTGTCTCAAAAAGCAGAAAAGGCCAGGTGTGGTGATACATGCCTTTGTAATCCCAGCACTGGGGAGGATGAGGTAGGAAGATCACCTCAAGTTTGAGGATAGTCTGTACTACATGGTGAGACTTCGTCTCAAAGGTGGGCGGGGGGGGGGGGGAAGAATAAGAAAAAGAAGGAGAAGAAAAAGAAAAAAATAAAATGAAGGGCCCAGCGTCCGGGACGGCTCAGTGGTCTAAAGCGCCTGTTTGGGAAAGCCTGGCTGGCTTCAGGGACTGCAGTTCAATCCCCGGCACCACATGCTGCGCCAGCCCTGCCCTTGGGGCCGGCTGAGTCGGCCATAAAAATGAGTTAATAAACAAAGGTTCTGAAACAAGAAATAATAAATAAATAAAATTAAAAAAAAAAAAAAAAGAAAATGGAAGAGGAAGGAGGAGTGAGAAAGAAAGAGGAAGTTAGCTGTAAAGATACATACCTCTAAGATCAAGTACTTGGGAAGGTAGAAAGAACAATCTCAAGTTCGAGCCCAAACTAGGGGATTTAGTCAGACCATGTCTCAAAGTAAGAAATGAAAAGGGGTGGGCTGGGGAGATAGCACAGGGGCACAAGTGCCTGCCTGGCAAGTGCAAGGTCCTGAGTTTGATGCCCGGTTCCTCATGCCATGCTGGCCACCAAAAACAGGTATGATGACACACATTTGTCATCTCAGCACTGGGAAGGCTGAGACAGGAGAATCAATACAAGTCCAAACTGTGTAGTAACACCCTGCACCAAATACATAAATGTAAATAAATGAATAAACAAAAGATTTTATTGATTGATTGACTGATGGATTGATGGATGGATGGATGGATGGATGGATGGACGGATGCCTTGGGCTGGCACAGCATGTGGTGTCAATGATTGAATGGGGATCAAACAGTGATCAAAGCGTAGTCCCCTGAAGCTACCTAAGCTTGCCTAAGCAGGTGGTTTAGACTGCTGAGGTATATCACCAGCCCTTTTTATAAATTTATGTATTTTGTACAGGGTCTTAATATGCAGCTCAAGCTCATAGTGATCCTCCTGTCTCAGCCTCCCCAGTGCTGGGACTACAGTGTGTGCCAGCACACCCAGTTTCGGTGGCTGGTTCAGCAGGCCCAGGGCAGGCCAGCATGGCATGCAGCACAGGAGATCAAACCTGGGCAGGCACTTAGACTGCCAAGCTATCTCCCCAGCCAAGATTAAATTCTTGTTTCAGAACCTCTGTTTATTTATTCACTCATTTTTATGGCCAGCTCAGCCCACCCCGAGGACAGGGCTGGTGCAGCATGTGGTGCCAGGGATCGAAATGCAGTCCCTGAAGCCGCCCAAGCTTTCCCAAGCAGGTGCTTTAGACCACTGAGCCATCCTGCTGGGCCCCAAGATTAAATTCTTTAAAAAAGAAAAATTCCATTAGATATATGGAGAATGAATGACAATCAGAAAATCATCATTTCATGACAGCCAATGAAATAAATTATTCAGACAGATTCTTTAAAAACTGACCCATTATCTGGCAAGCACAGAGTCCTGAGTTCAATCCCTGGTACAGCAAAAGAAAAAAAAAAAAAACTGACTCATTAGGAAAAGAACATTTGTGCTATTACTCCACAGATTATTTACTAATTACACAGTGAAAAATTAATGTATTTTATAATAGGAAGATATACCAGCACTACCAGAGGCAAGTAATAAAACATCAGGACAATAGAATGTGCCTCTTAAAGTTATTTGCCCAAAGAGACTGTTCATTAAAATAAATAAATAAGGGGCCCGGCAGGATGGCTCAGTGGTCTAAAGTGCCTGCTTAGGAAAGCTTAGGTGGCTGCAGGGACTGCAGTTTGATCCCCGGCACCACATGCTGCGCCAGCCCTGCCCTCAGGGCAGGCTGAGCCAGTCATAAAAATAAACAAAAGTTCTGAAACAAGATAAATAAATAAATAAATAAATAAATAAATAAATAAAATAATATAATGAAATGAGGCTTTATTCCACAATCTCTTGTCAAGAATTTCCAAATTTAGCTGGGTGTGGTGGCTCATGCCTATAATCCCAGCACTTGGGAGGCTGAGGCAGGAGGATTGGTGCAAGTTCGAGACCAGCCTGGGCTACAAAAGTGAGCTCAAGGCCAGCCTCAACTGAATAGCAAGACCCTGTCTCAAAAAAAAAAAAAAAAAGAATTTCCAAATTTTATAGTTTTTCAACCAATTAATTACTATCTTTACTTGAAAACCCAGTATAAGTGCAATAATTTGCACTGGTTCAGGAAAATCTCATTTGTCTTTGAGGGATTTTTCCCAATCAGGGCCCCTCCCAGATAACACTAAAGGCCTTTTGATCCTCTTCCTCCATAATTAATGTTCCCAAATACCCTTAGCTTCCAGTTCTCAAGCTGCTTTCCAGAATACCTGGAAGCAAACTGCATGCTGACAACAGAAAAGCTGCTCCCACACTACATCTGGTCCTAACTTTCCACCAAATCAAATGCCAATTTATTGCCCTGTGATATACAGTCTATCAAGCCACTTTCTGGAGGCCCCCACTTCACAGTGGACCAGAAACTCAAGGCAATAATATGAGTTCCACAAGTGGGTAAGTAATTGCTCAATAACCATGGAACAAGGAAAGGTCAGTTGCAATCTGTGCACATGTGCCAGCCCTTCATAACTCAACCTACAGTGGTAACAAAAGGCTGGTGTTACAGAAGAGACATGCACTGAGTAGCCAGCCAACAGGCAGCCAGGAGTGCTTGCCCATCTAAGTTCTACAGCATCTACAAAGAATAAAGGAAAGGAGCACAGGCCTCAAAACTACTGAGAAGTATCTTTGTATCTGTATTTGTATACTTGTTTATTTTGCAGTGCTAGGGACTGAATCCAGGGCTTCGTGCATGCTATTCAAGTTCTACCACTGAAGGTGAGACTCACCTTATCTCTCAATTTCCTAAAGAAAAATTGAGAGCATAAGGTGGTCACTGGTATCACTTCTTTCTTTTAGGTTTAGTTTTTGAGATATGGCTTGCTAAACTGTCCAGGTAGCCTTCAAGCTACAATCCCTGTGCCTCGGCCTCTCAGACTGCTGGTATTATAAGTATATGCCACTACCCATACCCAGATCTACATCCTTCCCCGCCACAACAGGGATTGAACTCAGGCCATTGCATTTGCCAGGCAAGCACTTATTCTACTGAGCTATCTCCTCAGCCCCTACATCCTTTCTTAATGAGGTGATCTGATTTCAAATGATCCAACTTGCATTCTGCTCTATACCTGACTGTCTTCAAATGGATGCCAGAAGAGAGAAAAAAATTGTGTGCACAACTAGTGTCAATTCAGAAACTGAGTAATCAATCAAGCATCTGTGAGCACAAAAAGGTGGTTAAGAGGGGACAAGACTGAGACAAACTCTTTTATCTGTCTTAACCAAAACTACACACTGAATTGCAAGCATTTAGCTTCTCTTGAAATCCTTTTGGTATCTGCTCTGAGTCTGGGTGGATGGAAAAGAACTAAAAGGGACTCTGCCTGCCTCCTTAAAAAGAAAACAGCAGCTGGCTTTCTATCTCTTCACTCAATGTAAAGAGAGAGTCATGTAAGCTGGGCATTTACCCATGGGACATTTCAGGCTTCAAGAAGTGGTAGCAGTTGTGCTACAGGGATGAAGGCAATGAAGCGACATCAGCAACTCTGACACCCACCACAGACCACAGTTACACTGTCCCAACCACTACCAGAAAAAAAAGTCAGTTTCTTTTGCCTCTGTTTCTGAGAGCTAAACTTTTAGGAATGTCATTTCCTCTCTTTGCACTGTTCCATTCTGATAGACATAACATGCCCTCTGTCCAGCCAGCAGACTAGTTCTAAAGGCGGCATATCTAACTATTGGACCCAAAGGAAGCCAGACTAGGTGGACATGTTTTCCTTCCAGTCTTCATTTTCTAAACCTGAGTACAAAGAAATTTTTTTGGAAAATATTCTAGGCTTAGAAGTGTCAAATGAAGAGGGTTTAGAAATCATTTGTGGAAGACCCCAATGAAAAGAAGTAACAAAATAAAGCCATCAAAATACAGAGAAAAGGCTGGGGAGATAGCTCAGTGGCATAAACACCTGCCTGACAAGTACAAGGTCCTGAGTTTAATCCCTGGTACCAAAACATAAAAATTAAAACTTAAAAGAAAGCCGGGCATGGTGGCGCACACTTGTAATCCCAGCACTCAGGAGGCTGAGGCAGGAGGATCGGTGCGAGTTCGAGACCAGCCTGGGCTCACATAGCAAGACCCTGTCTCAAAAAGACAAAAAAAAAAAACTTAAAGAATAAAAACTAAGGGCTGGCGAGATGGCTCAACAGTCTAAAGCACCAGCTTAGGTAAGCTTAGGCAACCGCAGGGACTGCGGTTGGATCCCCGGCACCACATGCTGTGCCAGCCCCACCCCCAGGGTAGGGTGAGGCAGCCATAATAATAATAATAATAAAGTACAGATAAAAACAAAGAATCAGGGCATCTTTATTTTTCCCTTATAGGCTGAAGTGCCCACAAGAATATTAAGGTGCCAAAGTATGAATCAAATTGAAGTTATAGTGATTTTTTCTCTCCTCCTCTGTTGCTCAGCTTGGCCTTAAATTGCCAGTCTCAATAAATCCTCCTACCTTACCCTTCTAAGAACTATCAGTACATGCTATTGTGCCTGGCACTATAACACTATAGCATTATAAATGCGCAAGAGGGGCCCGGTGGGATGGCTCAGTGGCCTAAAGCCCCTGCTTGGAAAAGCTTGGGCGGCTTCAGGGACCGCGGTTCGATCCCCGGCACCACATGCTGCGCCAGCCCTGCCCTCGGGGTGGGCTGAGCCAGCCGTGAAAATGAGTGAATAAACAAACAAAGGTTCTGAAACAAGAATAAATAAATAAATAAATAAATAAATAAAAAATAAATGCGCAAGAATTTCCAAGCCGGGTGTGGTGGCTCACGCCTGTAATCCCAGCATTTGGGAGGCTGAGGCAGGAGGATCGGTGAGAGTTCGAGACCAGCCTGGGCAACAAAAGTGAGCTCAGGACCAGCCTCAACTGCACAGCGAGACCCTGTCTCAAAAAGACAAAA
>PVJA010026160.1:0-29916 GCA_004027025.1 Myocastor coypus | reverse complement strand
GTAGAACGAAAAATCTTAGGGTACATACAATTACGAAAAGGCCCAAACATTGTAGGCCCATACGGCATTCTACAACCAATAGCAGACGCATTAAAATTATTCATCAAAGAACCTTTACGCCCATCCACATCATCAATATCTCTTTTTATCATCGCCCCTTCCCTAGCCTTAACTCTCGCTATCTCAATATGAATCCCCACTCCAATGCCATATCCACTTATTAATCTAAATCTAGGGGCTTTATTCATCTTAGCTACATCAAGTTTAGCCGTATATTCCATCTTATGATCCGGGTGAGCATCAAATTCTAAATATGCCTTATTTGGTGCCCTACGAGCTGTAGCACAAACTATCTCTTATGAAGTAACACTCGCCATCATTCTCCTCTCTGTCCTATTACTAAATGGCTCCTTCACCTTATCAACCCTAATAATCACACAAAAAAACATCTGGTTAATCCTCCCTACATGACCACTAGCAATAATATGATTTGTGTCTACTCTAGCAGAAACAAACCGAGCCCCCTTCGACCTAACCGAAGGAGAATCAGCTACACTGCTTTGACTGTATGCAGACACTCCCAGTGAATGGGGGGAAAAGACCTTTATCTTCTCACATACCCCTAACAAGTGAATTATATCATAAATTTAAAACCCTGGGATATAAATTAATCTAAGTGAATTGGATGCTAAAATTTAGATATGAAAAACATGAGCCTATTCCTTAACCACCATAACCTTTTAGAGATGTGAGCATATATCTACTAGGATTAGAGACCTCCACTCTGAATGGTGCAGATAAGAAAGAAGACAGGAAAGAGACAGGTGGATATATTTTTTTTTAAATTTTTAAGCCGGGCGTGGTGGCCCACACCTGTAATCCCAGCACTCGGGAGGCTGAGGCAGGAGGATTGGTGTGAGTTCGAGACCAGCCTGGGCTACAAAAGTGAGCTCAGGAACAGCCTCAACTGCATAGCGAGACCCTGTCTCAAAAAGACAAAAAATATATATATATTTTATTTATTTGGTACAAGGTCTGGCTATACATTTCAGACTCCTAGTGATCCTCCTGTGTCATCCACCCCAGTGCTGGGTTTGCAGGTGTGAGCTACCACACCTGCTTCCAGTAGCTGGCATGGGCCTGGCCAGCACAACATGTTGTCCAGGGGATCAAATCCTGGTCCTTGTGCTTTCCAGACAGTTGCTTAGACTGTCAAGCTATCTTACCAGCCCTAGAGCGTTGTTTTGCAGATAGGAAGGTAATGTGAGGATGGGCAGAAATAGTAAAGAGTGAAAAATGAAGGAATGTGAAGACAATTCAGGGGCCCGGCAGGATGGCTCAGTGGTCTAAAGCGCCTGCTTAGGAAAGCTTAGGCAGCTGCAGGGACCGTGGTTTGATCTCCGGCACCACATGCTGCGCCAGTCCTGCCCTCAGGGCAGGCTGAGCCGGCCATAAAAATAAATAAAACAAACAAACAAAAGTTCTGAAACAAGAAAAAAAAAAGAGAGAGAAAATTCAGACGCAATATGCACACGCACCAATTGTCCATGATTAAGGTTTTTATTATGAATCATAAACAGTTACTAATTAAAAAATAAATTATTATTATTATTATTATTATTTTTTGACTTTTTGAGACAGGGTCTCACTATGCATTTCAGGCTGGCCTTGAGCTCACTTTGGTAGCTCAGGCTGGTCTCGAACTCGCACTGATCCTCCTGCCTCAGCCTCCCGAGTGCTTGGATTACAGGCGTGCGCCACCACGCCCGGCAATATTTTTAAACTAACAGAAACACGAAGTCAAAGAGCCTTCCTACCTGCTTTCTTGCTAAATAATCATATAGAATTTGGAAGCCACTGAAACGCTTCTAGGAAGATATGTGATTGGTTAGTTCATTTTGGGTATGAGTAGAATTGGGAGCTGATCCCATAGGAATAGGAAGCTGTCAATGCAGACAATTATTTCAGAGCAAGTAATCTAAATAAGAATAAAATCTAATTAAAGGAGCAGCATCACCCAATGCTCTGCTGCTTGGTAGAGCTGCCATAGCGATCCAATCTAAATCTGTCAGAATTTCTTTTTCAACTCATGCATTGTTAGTTTGTGCCTGTACTTCTAATCCATATTTATATTGCTTTCTTCTTGAAGTGGGAAAGGAAACAAGAGTAATTATAATACCATATTGAAGGAAACCTAGATTATTATTTTTTTTTTGTTAATATGTGTAGTATAGCATCTACAGGGGTTCACTACGAAGCTCGGACCTGTATGATCCCCATGTGTTCAGCCTCCTGAGAGCTGGGTTTACAGGCATGCTCCACCATGCTCAGTCTTAGTTGCCCTATCAAAATGCCCTGGGGGCAGGGATGGCATGGCATATGGTGCCAGGGATCAAACCCTGCTCCCTGACTCTGCCTAAGCAAGCCCTTCAGTCAGCTGTGCTATCTGGCCAGTGCCCAGAAAACCTAAACTTTGAAACAAAAATTGTACAATTCTACTGCCTGAAATTAAAGGATAGTCTCTAGTTGCTTAAAAAAATGATTGTGGCCTGATATACCTTAATAAGTAAAGTATAACTATCAAGGCTTATCTAGTTTAATATTTTACTAAAAACTCCAAATTGCAGGTGCATTTAAGTTCTACAAAATACAGCTCAGTTGCATGGTAGCTAACAAGCTTTCTGTATAAGATTTAATTAAATTCAATACATTATAAGCTTCATCTTTACTGAAAAATATCATAAATTTGCTGCTAACATTAATAATTAAACAAAATTCATGACCGAAGTAACCATTAGAGGGTAATTTCTTGGAAGTTTTAAAGAACATTTAATGACTAAAAATTATAAGTAATAGAAATATTAATAGAATTCAATAAAATATTTAAGATAACCATTAAAAACTATCCTATTTCTTATGCCCTCAGTTCTATAATAGAAATAACTGACCAGAATTTATTCTTCATAATGCCATGGTACTTATTACATCCTCTCATATTTTTGGAGTTTTTCACCAAAATATTTTTGTATATACTCCCAGTTAATGAAAACCGTTTTAAATAAAAATTTAAAATAAATTTTAATGTCAATGTTTACTTCATATTTTTCAAACTAATTACAGAAAAATATAGATGATAGTGTTCTTCCTTCTATGTTTACCTATGTGGCCTTATCTTTTTGGTGAATATTGTACCAATATCCTCTGCATGTGGCACTGCTAATGTGGGTTGGTAGTGGCAGAGCAGTTTCTGTTGTTAGTATTGCATTCTACAACTTAGAGTAAATATAAAAAAAACAGAATTACTAGCATCTGCTTGAGTTTTGTATTTTGTATGTATTTCTTACATTTCAGATTAGATTGTTTTATGAATCAGAAGATGCCTTCTAGAAAATATTTAAATTTTTGCCTGTTTTGGCATTACCTCTGGTTTGCTTTTATTGCCAGTTAAGAAAGTTGTGATGTTTCTGTTTATTCCCAATGATCAGAGTCGTGATTTTTTAATCCTCTCAATGACCTTAATGTACGATCTTATTTCTCTTCTCTTAGTGCCCTTAACTTAAAATCTCACTTCCTTCCCATGATATTAGCTTCCGTTTATATTTATTTATTTTATTAAACCACAACCAACTGCTCACTGAATAAAAAGAGGGGGCTCACTGTATTTCCATAAAATTTCACGCTTAGTTTCATTTGTGATTCCACAGCTCCCTTCACATGAAATAAAGACAACATGCCATTAAACCTGCGGTTAATTTTATTTTCTAGCCAAATTGTTCACTTGCATCCTTTAGCCAATAGTCAAGGGAAAACAAAATGAAATAAATTCACAGTGCTTATTTCTAGTTAGTTTTTTAAAAAGACAAAAATTCTTGAGGTTACCTGTAAGCACCTGTATCACCAGAAACATAACTATTTCAGCATCTGCGGTGATAATGCCTTCCCACGAAAATCCTTTCTGACGAATCTCACCATTACTTAAAATTGGTATAGTCACTAACAAAACGATATATAGAGAGTGGCCTGCAGATGCAGGTAATGGTGCATACCAGTTCTCTCCAGACAGAACTAAAGCTAATTGTTTCTCCCTCTCAGAGAAATAATTATAGCAATTTTACATCTTGACTAAGACTTTGAACCATTGCTGGAATTCAATATTTTCGAGAATCAAGTTAAAGTGACTTTTGGTGCTTATCACAAATCTCATGTGTTATTGAGCAGATTCAGTGCAAGGCAAAGAAAAAGAAACAAATGATGACTTTTGAGCTGAGAGTGTTAAAGTAAGTAGCTCATACAGCAACTATCATATAAGCATTGCAACTCCAGGCTAAAGCACAGAGGTCCTTTCTGCAGTGCTGTGGCAGATAAATCAAAGGCTGAGCCAATCTGGGCAGGCTAGTAACTTCATAAGGCCCTGTTTTGAGGGTTTTTGCTTATTTGTTTGTTTCGTTTTGTTTTGAAGTACCGGGGATTGAACTGAGGAACTTGTGCTTGCCAAGCAGGCACTCAAGCCGCTGAGCTATCCCCCTGGTGTGCAGGGCTGCATTCTGAAATGGAAATTGGTTGGAAGTATGTCTTAGAGTGCACACCCTGGGTTGTCTCTAGTAAGGCAAAGACAAATGAGCAGTGACAGAAGAAAAGGGGAGTGTTACTTATGTGTCAGGGCAAGCTTTGAACAGCAGAGGGGGCTCCCCGCACCACTTGGTCTGCCTACCAAATGTCACTTCAGAACATTTGCTTGTAAAACTTTTCTATGTGAAGTCCAATATTATAGACTATAGCACCGATTCTCAATTTTCCAGGCCACTCATAACTTCAAAACTTCAAAACATTATTTGTGTTTAGCAAGAAATGACACAACAGCAAAGATGATGAGATCTTAATAGTATCATAGGCATAGCTAAAATTAATAATCACCATTTTATTATTACTTCAGATAAAGTGATTCCCTTTAAATGACTGTTTTTAATATAGAATATGGAATTACCAAGGATATGTGAATATAGACTACAGTTGAACGAATAATAAAATTCATGACTGTGCTCTAAAGAAGTAAAATGAACAAACAAAGCCAAGAGTCACAGAATAGAGACTTGAGCATAAAAATCAAATAAGGAAACTAAATGGAGGAAAAAAATGTCCAAAAGCTACAAAGAGGCCCGAGCTGTGTGTTAACTAATGAATACATTAAAAAAAAAAAAAAAAAAAACATAGAGCAGTTGCCAGTCATGAAGAAAAATAAAATTGTCTTGTTTAGAGAGAAGTATTTTGAAGTGGCTATGATCACCTTAAAAGAAGTAAACCTCAGTCAAAATGCAAAGGACGCCATGTTTTCTCTCAGCAGTGAAATCCATCAAATAAAATGATGATAAAAAGGTAGAGGCATGGACTGACCAAATAGCTCAGCGGATTACAGTTCCTGCAAGTAGTCGCAGGGGCTTGGGATTCCACGCCCAGGCCTGCCATGCCGGCCGGCCGGCCCCAGCTCAGGGCCATGCTGAGATAGCAGTTGAGACTGGTCATCCCAGCTGTTGGGAGGCTGTAAACAGGCAGATCACCATGAGTTCAGTTTAATAGTGAAACCCTGAAAACCCCGTAAATGCTTCCCTAAAATTAAAAAAATAAAATACAAGGACACATAGTGACAGGGAAAAGAATGAGAGGGAAGGGTGCAGTAAGGAAATAGGACAGTCTAATGAGCTTACATGCCGGTATACGTACATCATAGTGGAACCCAGTGGTCATTAATAGTCATTAACAAAAGTAATGTTAAAAATTCTATCCCTGTTGCTACAATTTATGGTAATGGTTGGGCTAACAGCCTATGAACCATGCTACAGATAAGATGTTTAGTACCACAAAGTCCCAGTTTTCCATTGTGTTTTAATTGCCTGTATGATTTTCAACATATATACCTACTTGGAAATTTAATGTGTTTGGAGATCCACCTTGCTTTTTCATGAGGTCACATCAGTCTCCTTCAGCATGCTTCTTTTATTTCTCTATTTTTGGTAATTTGAAAGTCTTATCCCTCAAAAGCAACTATTTTGCCAAGGGCTACTTCACAGTGGTTGGCCATTGGCTTAGCTGGCATTTGTAATGGTGTGCCTCTTCCCTGGGACAGTTCGCGGAAACCCAGGAACTGTCCCTGACCTCATTGTTTGCTTTCTCTCTGCACCCACATGGATCCATTGTTGGTAAGCAAATCTCAGAGGAATTGCATGTTTCTATTTTACTTGATAGAAATAAATGGCACATAATAAGATGTTAACATTTTATTCTTTGAGCCAATAGTCTAGCAAACATTTTCTTAGCCAGCATGCATGCCTTGCAGCCAATCTTTGCAAAGAATAAGCATCTGTTGTACTGTAATACTTGGTTCTGCGTTGAAATCTATGTAGAAAATGTGTATCGGCGCACTTAGTAACATGTTTACTTGTCTTAATTATAGGGACAATCTATGGCCTGGCATCAGCTAAGGATACAGATGCAGGCAAGCGTAAGTTAGCTTTGAATCAGTATCAGCAATTCTTTCTGAGAACGCTTCACCGCTGAACGTGAATCACACTGTAGTATGTTTATGTATAGAAATTCGGGAAACCCATCTGGCCCCTCTGTCGAAGATAAGGTGGCAGAGTGTGTTTGTTGTCACTTTGGCGGAAATTCACATTTTGGAAAAGAGATTTTTGGTAAACTGAAAACATACCAAGGACAGGAAAGAAAAATGCAGCTTGTTCTAGTAGGGTGAAGTTGTTATTAGAATATGACCAAAAATAGGTGTGCTTCCTCCTGACAACCAAAGACGTGACAGCCATAATTGACGGCTGCGAGAGAAAATGACTGCCTGCAAAGACTGATAGTTTGAGAAAAAAGTTGCAATTTCATAATTCAGAAATGTCATAAGCTTCTTCAAGATTCCTAGCCAAAAAGGTTGAGAAATGTGTATTTTCATTTGGAATTGTTGAATAAAAAATTTTAAAGAAAGTATTTGCTAGGCCAGATAATAGTTGCTATATGCTGCTTTTGTCTAGTAATTATATGCATATATTTCTGTGGTTTTTTTTCTGTCTTTTTGAGAGAGAGTCTCGCTATGCAGTTCAGGTGGGCCTTGAGCTCACTTTTGCAGCCTAGGTTGGTCTCGAACTCCCAGTGATCATCCTGTCTCAGCCTTCGAAGTGCTGGCATTATAAGCGTGCGCCAGCACACCTGGTAATTGTTTTTTTTTTTTTTTTTTTAATTGCATTTGGTACAGGGTCTCACAGCACAGATCAGATTCAACAATTCTCCTGTTTTCCACCTAGGTGCGGGAATTACAAAGGTGTGCCACCACACGCTGGGGATGGGGCCGGCAGGGCATGCTGGACCAGGGATTGAGCCTAGGTCACCAGGCTTGCCAAAGCTGGCGCTGACGACACTGAGCTATCTTTCCAGCTCTGTGTTTTAAACTTTATAATATTCCTACTTTTATATCAGTGCTTTAAATAACTTTATAGTTCTTGTTCCTTTACCACCAAATGTGTCAACACCTCACTAATTTGCCTTTCACAGTTCAAGTGGTTTCCCATGATCTCAACAAAGTCAGAATTCTCAGCCAAAAACAGGATTTTAATTTAATCTGTCTGGAGACTAAATTAAAATAAATTGGTTATATTTTCTTGGCAAATACTTCCAGTTCCGGTGGATGTTTGCTTGTGTTTGTCAGCATTCTCCACAGTTCTTTGGGGTTACAGAGTGCAAGAGTACTTCATGTGTGGCAGAAAAAATGAAGCCACAAACCCACCACCAGGACCCAGGACCAGCAGGTGGCACTCTCTACGCTGCCACTTCCATTGAGGAAATTTTTTGTCAGAGTCCTATTGTCATTTGTGTGATGCAGACTGCATTGTATTAAATACAACATTTTGTAAAAGATACCGTATTTTTTAATGTCATGCTCTCTACATTTTAACAATTCTGAGCCTGTGGGTACAGTTCATGGGCTTTTACATCTGTCATCTTATTTTTCTGTTTTTAGTTATAAAACATGCCATTTTATCTAAAATGATAGACTCTGAGAGTATGGGCTATTATATTTTCAAAGAATTTCTGTTCTTATTTCAGGCAGGAGTTAAAACTCCAGGGTTCGTTATTCTGTAAGTGGTTGATATGTATTATTTTAGGGCAAAAGAACTTCAGTCTGTAGCCGGGCGTGGTGGCACACGCCTGTAATCCCAGCACTCAGGAGGCTGAGGCAGGAGGATTGGTGAGAGTTCGAGACCAGCCTGGGCTACAAAACTGAGCTCAAGGCCAGCCTGAACTGCATAGTGAGACCCTGACTCAAAAAGACAAAAAAAAAAAAAAAAAAAAAAAAGAACTTCAGTCTGAAAACTGGTTGAGAGATTGATGTATTCAATCAGAACTCAGCACGGAAAGAAAGCAAAATAAAGTTGTTACTCTGTAGTGCTTGGAGCATATACACTCCGTATATGTATAAGCTGTATGATAATCTTTTTTTTTTTTTAAAGAATTTTTTATTTTATTTATTTATTTTATTCTTGTTTCAGAACTTTTATTTGTTTATTCACTCATTCCTATGGCCGGCTCAGCCCGTCCCGAGGGCAGGGCTGGCGCAGCATGTGGTGCCGGGGATCGAACTGCGGTCCCTGAAGCCGCCCAAGCTTTCCCAAACAGGTGCTTTAGACCACTGAGCCATCCCGCTGGGCCCCTAAGCTGTATGATAATCAATCAAGCTTCTTGGTCCTATTGTTCTAGATTTGAATTCTGGCTGTAGTTTATTAACTATATAGCCAGACATGATAACTAGCTTGCCTAATGTGCAATTCTCTGTTGCTGAAATGATGACGATTCTTACCTCACATGGAAAATTTTGAAATGTAGCATCTATAATACCTAACAATAGGTCAGCAAGATAGCTCAGTGGACTACGTACTGCCTTTAGCAAGCACAAGGAAGAGGGTTCAATACCTGGCACCACATGCCATGCCTGCCCCGCCTCCAGGGCATGCTGAGCCAGTGACAGAGGCATGGTCCGGGCACATGCCTGTGGTCTCAGTGCTGGGGAAGCTGAAAACAGGAGACTCACTGAGTCCGAGCTGTGTAATGAGACACTGTACCCAATACATAAACTAAAAAAGAATAAATAAAATAAAATACCCATCAATAAATAGTAGAATATGTCCTCAGTATGTAATAACTGGTATTATTTTATGCATTTTAAAATGAGACTAACATTTTTTTAAATGTAACGTTGGTATTATGTCTATATATTATGTATAATAAAATATGAGTGGAAAATAATATGCATGGCCTTTCAAAGCAGGATTATTCAGGAGATTAACATAAATTACATATTGTGATTAGTTACTTCTGAAATACATGTTTGCTGAAAAGGTTAAAATTATTTCATAGGTGCGCATAATTCTGGAGTAATTTGTACAAGCAAAGCATGAGTTAAACTTCAGTGAGAGGAGGCAAAAGGCGTGACTGTGCACATGACCAAGGGGCAGCGGCTAATTTACTCTAAGCTTAATTTAATGAGAATTTGCCTCTTAATTATCTCAAAATGAGCCATCATTTGTGAACTTTTCACAGCCATCCATGCCCTTATGCTTCCTTGTAATAATCCTACAAGGTTTATACTAACTTGCAGTAGTTTTCATTGTAATTAGATTAAAATTAAAAATTCTGCTTCTGTTCGGGAACAACAAATCTCCTATGGCAAATTAGAAAAGAAACCCTGAGTTATCTAAAATGTTCCTATGTTTTAAGATTAAATACAAATTTGGAGAAAGTGTTTAAAAGAACCTGAATATGTAGGAGAGCCTAAGCAAAAAAGAAGAAGAAGAAGAAAAAAAAAAAAAAATATATATATATATATATATATAATTATATAGATGACATTCCTTCAAAATACAATGTACTTACATAAAACTTTTAGAATTTCTGGCTAAATTAACTCATCCCCAGAATAGAAAGTCAAAGTATAATATAGTTCAGACTTTTATATATTATGTTATGGTTTATGTCTAGTTGTCCCCCCAAAGCCTCATGGAGTCATTGGGTGGGAACTTCTAGAGTTTGAGACTTGATCCATGATCCCTGGGATTATGGGTTTTAGTACTGATGGGATTATGGGTGGAAGTACTTCTGGGATTTTGGGTGTAGCCTAGGGCGGGAGCTAAGGCGGAGAACCTGAATGTAATATAAGGAGAGACAGAGAGACAGACTGGAGCTCTAGCTGTTGCTGCTGCTCTGCTGCCCTGATTGACTGGCTGCCTCTGCTGCCATTTTGCTGCTGTTCTGCCTCCATGAACTGGATGCTCTCCACCCTGCTCCACTCAGCCTTGGGCCAGCCGAATATGGACTGAAACCTCTACAAACTGTGAGCTAAATAAACCTTTCCTTCCTTCATTTTGAGTGTCGGGTATTTGTCCCAACAACGAGCAAAAAGTAACTAAGACATATCAGTAGATGCTTGAAAGATAAATTTTTAAGATATCAAACTTTTTATAATAGCATTAAGGGACTGAGGAGATAGCTCCATGGGACAAGTGCCTGCCTGGAAAGTGCAAGGTTGTGAGTCTGAGCCCTGGTCCCGCAAAACAAACAAACAAACAAACAAACAAACAAACACCTAGTCTATAATAGCATTATGAGCATGACACACATGTAAACACTGAAATGGAGCATAAGTTCAATCTTTATATTAAAACAAGCAAATAATTGTTGAGCGAAGTTCTAGACAGAGGGAGGGACACAGCTCGCTGATGGGCTGGAATACGTGTGCTCAGTGACGCACTGCACGCCTGATGTCTGCGTTCGTGCCACAATACAGAGTGACGGTCGGACTCACAGCCAGGCTGGGTGTGCAAGGTGTGCTCTCCGTAACAAGAGCCAAAGACGAGCAGCAGCACTGGAGTCATTAGCATATTCTCTGTTTGCCTCTTTGTATTCGCGCACAGCAGAGAAAAATTCCACAAGAGGATGTGGAACAGACTTGCTCCTCCGCAAGCCAGGAATAGAACTCTCACCGAAAATGAACTTGATGAAGCCTGATCAGAGACTTCTAGCCTCCAAAAGAAGGAGAAAATGAGTTTTGATTGCTTAAACAAATCAGCCTATGGTATTAACGTTTAGCAATCTAAACAGATTAATGTCAGTTGCCAATTTCTCTGATTTGATCTACAGGTTCAATGAAATCTGAGCAAAGACATAATTATTCCTTTCTTTGTGGTAAAGGTAAAACAACAGGATATAGAATTATTAAAAGAAAAAGGACTGACAGAAAAGCTACACATGTAGTATATGCTTCAGTTCAAAATTCGTTGTTGTTTCATTTGTGAAACAGCCCAGACTCGTACTGATCCTTCTGTTTTCAACCTCCCCAGCGCTGAGACTATAGGCGTGTACACCACGTCCCGCCCTGGCTTAGGGCACTATGGCGCTGGTAGCAGGCAGCATGCTGGACCTAGGATTGAACCCTGGTCCCTGAGTTTGCCAAAACTGGCACTTAGTCCGCTAAGCTTTCTCACCTGCCCTTGATTTCAAAACTTGCTTCAAAGCTAGATTTGTCAAGAAAATACGTTACTAGAAAAAAAAAAAATAAGTAAATAAGTCAATGGAATATAGTGAATCCCCTGATATTACATCGTGCTGCATTGAGTCAGTAGACCAAGGCAAGCGAACACCACTTTAATGAGAACAGGGAAGTTTCTCCACAAGCTTTGCTCTATAAAGGGTGGAGAAAGAAATGGGAAAGGAATAATGAAGAGGGCGGCACATAGCTCAGGGCACTAAAGCCACTGCTTAGGCAGCTGGATCCCAGGCGAGCTGTGCCGGCCTGCCCCAGAGGCACGCTGAGATGGCGACTGAGACTGGACGTGGTGGCTCCTGCCTGTAATCCCAGCTCTTTGGGAAGCTAAAAAGAGGAGAATCACTACAAATCAGACAGACATTGTGAGTCCCTGTAGATCCTATAGACCCTGTATTAAAATACAAGAGCAAAGAAAGAAATAATACAATGAAGATATGCTATTTACAGGTACAAACTACATACGATGAATGTGATCAATACGTATGACCCATATGTACTAAGAAGTAATAAACTTTTAAAAATTAAAAAAGCAAATGTAAGAAAAACTTAAACATCTCAGTATACCCAAAATATATTTCAATTTCAAGAAGTTCAAAGCTACATCTTCATTGGAAATAACTGGAGGAGAATAACTTCAAAATTAACTTAAGTTTTATTAGATAATTTTAGGGCTCCAATAGAAAGCACAAATCATAGAAGGAAAAAAAAAAAAAAAAACAGGAAAAAGAGATTTCATCAAGATGCCAACCAGGAGTAGCAAAACAGAGCCTCTCTGGGGCCTGGAAATGAAACACACGGAAGGAGTGAGTGAGCAACAAAGGAAATCGATCAGAGGACAGGAGGGGTGTTGATGGAAACCGTAGAGAAACCAGACAAGCAGAGAACAGAAGAAAGGGGTCTGGAAAGCTCACGCTGGCATCCCCGAAGAGTGGAAACTGTCTCCCCGTACACGAGGTAAGTCCCAAGCAGGTCAGCAGACACAGCGGGGCGTCAGTGGAGCGGGCGGGCAGAGCCAGCCGCAAGACATGCAAAGAGCTACTGAAAACTGCACACCCAGCGTTGGGTTTTTCACTGAAGTGTCTTCCCCAAAGCAGGCTACAGTTGGAGAACAAATCCAAACGCAGGGAATCAGAGAACATTCCAACAGCAAACAGGTGTAAGAGGAGAAGTGTTTAAGTTTGAGCCACAGCACAACTACAGAATAACTACACATCAGAGCTTCTTAGAATCCTCCATCACAGTGACTGGATGGGAGCCAGACACAAGAGACTGACACAGATTAAATAGAGGATCTGCCTGAGGAGCTTAGTCTGAGAAAGAGGCAGGCATCCTGCAAAGAGACAGAAACAAAAACACTTTACTGAAATTCTCTCGGGCCTGCAAGACCCCTATGAGGACATACTGTCAGAAACAGAAGACAGGACTGACTCCAGCGGCCACATACTCAGAGAGGCCTTAAAAGCAATCGCAGACTATAAAAAATAGGTCTAGCACCTACCAGATTTTACCACACTAATATAGCAGTGTAATGATGCTAATAAGATTAATTAGCATGAATGAAAAATCAGAGGACAGCAAAAATAGAACCATAAAACTGTGTACAATAGTTGCACAAATCTTTCTAAATATGGGAAAAGAATTCATGCACAGATAAACATATCATATAGAATCCCACATAGCCATGATCAGAAAAGGAATTCTCCATAACACTCCAGAAGTCTGGGACAGTGAAGGACAGAATCTTAAAAGCCATCAGAAAAAGAGCAACAAATTACTTAGAAAGGCAAACCTATTTGAAGTGTAGCTTTCTTCTCTGCAAATATCTTAAAGACCAAGATAGCCTGGATTATAGTCTCTCAGGCTCTGAAAGAAAACATTTTCCATTCCAAATTTATCTGCCCTGCCAACTACCTTTCAAAAGTGATAGAGAAATAAACGATCCCCATGGCCAGGAGTGTCTTGGGAAATGCACACACACCAAAGGAGAGCTGAAAATAATTCTCAGAAATGTCTTTGGTAGGGAAAATAAGGAGGACAATGCCAAAACTTCTAATGACATAAGGAAACTATATACATAGAGTAGTTACACAGAACGGGGCTTTGAAAAGTAAAAGAGGAAACAGAACAGAAAAATAAAGCAATGAAGAGAAAATTCAATATCTTCCAGTGGTCAGGCTCGCTATGCATGTCCTTAACTACGCAGCAAAAGTGATGGATCAGTACTTAGAAAAACCAGCACTCAAAATATGTTGGACACAGCATAGGAATGAAACGTAGAAAGAGAAACGCTGAGACTGAAAGTCAAATTGTGGAAAACAATACTCAATAAAACTGCAGCATGAAAACAAAGTAGGAGTCGTTGTCACCTTTTCACATGAAGTGGGCTTTAAGGCAAACGCATCAGAAGAGGCACACGAGACTACATATTCGATAAGGGAACCATTTAATATGATAACGAATAAAAACATATGCACATTGAACAGTGGTGCATGAAATTCATACACTAACACTCCTAAATATAAAAGATGAGATAAACATCAAGGCAATTACAGTGGGGAACCGCCATAAACCACTATCACAGATGGACACATGAACTAGATTAGAAAAAAATCAATGGAGAAACATTACACTTAAGGCATACCTTTGTATAAATGGGTTTAATAGCTACATACAGAATTTGCTTCTCAATAACAAACGAATACAATTTTCTCAGCAACATATAGAGCCCTCTTCAAAATTGAACACTTACTACCCTACAAAACGTATTTAAAATCATTCAAAACACAAGCAAACAAACTTCTCCTAGGCAAATTATGAGTCCACTGGGCAATGAAACAAAAAAATCAATGACAACGGTAACCACACACATTTCCAAAACAAAATGTTACACTTATTACTGCAATCTTGAATAATTAATGGATCACCGAAGAAATTAAGGAGGAAATTGCCACCTAGAATCAAATGTTAATGCAATTACTACATAAAAATAACTTATGGGAGCCGGGCATGGTGGCGCACACCTGTAATCCCAGTACTCGGGAGGCTGAGGCAGGAGGATCGGTGCAAGTTCGAGGCCAGCCTGGGCTACAACAGTGAGCTCAAGGCCAGCCTGAACTGCATAGTGAGACCCTGTCTCAAAAAAGACAAAAAACAAAACAAAAAAAAACAAAAACCTTATAGGACACAATGAAAGGAGGGAGGAAGGGAGAGCGAGCAAGGCAGAGAGAGAGGAGGGGGAGAGAGAGAGAGAGAGAGAGAGAGAGAGAGAGAGAGAGAGAGAGCCAATAGCTGTGAGTGCCCACATCAGAAAATCAGAGTAAGCCTAAATAAACAACCTAATGATCCCCCTTAAGCTCTTAGAAAAATAAGGATAATTCACACCTAAAACTAGAATAAGGAGTAAAAATAAAGTTCAGCATAGAAATTACAGAGGCTGAGACAGCACTAATGCTACTCAAATGCTTTAATTCAATCGGAAGGAAAAGAGTACATGAGAGTTCATGCTAGAACATGCTGGAAGGTAATGCTGCCATGAGTACAAAATCAGATAAGGATCCAACCCAAAACAGTGGACTATACATCAATCTCATCAGTGAATATTGGTACTAAAACTCTCAACAAGATATTGGCAAATAGAATACAATGTTCAATCAAAGATCATCTATCATGCCCAAGTAGACTTCATCCCAGAAATCCAATGTGTGCGAATCAATACATGTAATGTATTGTATAAAAAAAAACTACTGAATAAATTGAAAGTTTGGCTTAGGAGATAGCACAGTGGTCTAAGCACCTGACTGGGAAGAGCAAGGACTCAAGTTCAATTCCAGGTACTGCATGTTGTGGGGACCCAAAAACAGGTATGGTGGTGCATGCTTATAATCCCAGCACTGGAGAGGATGAGTCTGGAAGATCAGTACAATTCCTAACAGCATAGTGAGACCCACTATCAAATAAATACATTCTAAAAGCTGCATGTTTACCACAATTGAAGCAAAAAAATTCTTTGATGAAACTAACATCACTCTTCATGAGAAAAACTCTAGAAAAATAATTCTACAAGAACTTTTTCTTAATCAGGTAAATGCCATTTACAACAAACACTGTCGATATTAAATCAAATAGAGGAACACTGAACATTTTCCCTCTAAAATCAGCAAGAAGATAATGATGCCCACTGTCACGAGACTGCTCAGCGTAGTGCTAAAGTATCAGTGGGAGCAATTAGGCAAGAAAAAGAAATGAGAGGAATATGTATAGGAAAATGCTCAGTCTATTTGTCATTTGCTGATGACATGATTCTCTACAGAGATGGCCTTGGAAAATCTATCAAAAGATTCTTACTGTAGATGATATAACATCAACAGACAAATATCAACAGCATCCCTGAATACTAATAATGAACACATGATAAAAAAATTAGGGAAAATATATAATTCTCAATAGGACTGACAATAATCTATCTAATACTGAGGAATTAACCTAAAGAAATGAAAGAACTCTGTAATTCACATTATAATACTATTAAAAAAGAAAATTGGAGAGGATATAAAATGATAAAGATAACTCTTATTATGCTGCTGTTATGTCCCCAGTGCTGAAAGCATAGCAAGTTATAAGAAAAGGGTTTTCATAGCAAAGAAATAATTAATAATGAATAGATAACTGAAATTAGGGAGCAAATAGTCATTAGTCCTCAAGAAAGGACTACTACCTAGAATATATAACAAACTCCAATAATTAGACTGTCCTGAATATAAACACCACATGAAAAATGGCCAAGGGCATTGAACAAAAACACAGAGCAAGACTTACAACTGAGTATCACTAAAGCAGCAATGCCCAACATCGTGTGTTTAAAAACTGCAAATTAAAACAGCAATGAGATTTTATCTTCCCCCTGAAAAGCCTGACTATTATCATAAAATCGAGTAAGAACATATATGTTCCTGAGGATATAGGAAAATTAATATGTAAGCACTGTTAGTGGGACTGTAAACTAGTACTATCAAAAAAAAAAACATATTGAAATTCATTTGACACAGCTCTCGGCCTTCTAGTTATGTTCAAAAAAAGATTTCGAGTTATCATTACACAGTGACGCACATCAAACGGCATTCAAAGAGGCACAGCTCATAGTGACTTAATCTTGGACTCGGGTTCTTTTCCATGGATGGAATGGATGCACCTTGAGATTGTGTCACGTGAAATAGCAGTCACACTAGCATAGGCACCATGTAGTTTTCATTTATATAGGACATGCATGCACTGCACTGTATAAATGAAGAGCGAAAGCAAAGAGGACTTGAAATGAAGATAGAACTATTTCACCACGAATGGGCAGCAAACCATAGAAGGAGCAAGGGAGAGAGGGAAGGGGAACACTGTTTTTTAAAAAGAATTAAGTTTTATTTCCCTGTTCTAATACCTACAGTGACTGTATTAACCATGAAATGAAAACACTTGCTAATAAAAGCAAATAAATAAAAATCTCCCCTCTAACATAAAGAAAATGATGAAGTCTAAGAAGAGGTAAGGAAAAAAGTTATGTGTAATATCTGCCTCAATTTAATTAATTAATTAATTTGGCAGGACCAGAATTCAAACTCATGACCTTGCACTTGCCAGGCAGGCACTTGTGCCACAGAGCTATCTCCGAAGTCTCTCTGCCTCATTTTAAAAGCCCCCAAATCCCAAGAAAATACTTGGAAAAGTTTGTAATTGTACTTTACGAGAAGATATTACATCTAATCATTAAAACATTTCATTAGTCGACATAAGTCCAATAAATATTTTTTTTTCAGAGGAAAGTGAATGAATTAAGTCAAGATGAATAAATTAAAATTCTGTGCCTCCTTGATGAATTCAGCTTAAAATCACTAATGCTAGCAAAATATCAGGACACTGAGCCATATGAAGTCTCTGTTTACGTCTATTTTACTTAAGCTCACTTTAGGAAATTATTTTTTCTCAAGTATTTGAAGTTATACTTTGCACAGATTCTAATTCTAGTGTGTGTGTGTGTGTGTGTGTGTGTGTGTGTGTGTGTGTGTGTGTGTGTGTGCGTGTGCATGTGTGAAAAAGCAACCATGGGCATGAAAGGACGTTTAATGGTCATGAAAAGGCATTGAGGTTAAAAAGCTGTTGTAAGTTAACACAAAGGTGTCAGCATTAACAGTCAGGAAGAAATTTTAATGAAAATATAATTCTTATAAGATGCCACATACAGAAGAGTAGATATAGCATAAATACATTTATATAAAACACTAAATAATGAAATATTATTTTTTCTTTGGAAGAATCACAAAGTATTGCTTACTGAAGTAGGTGATGGCGTGGAGAAAGCCCATGAGAATTTCTGGGTAGCTGTAATGTCTTTATGTGATACCTGGATATATGCATTTCTCAAAACTAGTAGAATAAAATTATATTAAATATTACTAAGTTTTTCTACATTCAACCAAGAAATGTAGAGCTTCTCATAGGATTCATAGAGAAAGTTTAAATAAGTAAGCAAGCAATATCGTTCTTTCTATGACTATATGCATATTGTTTAAATTTTTGTCAGCTGTATGGATGTAGAATTGCAGAAAATAAATGTCTCAAATGTAATCTCAACTGATTATTTTTTATCTTAATCAAAACAGAAAACTTGGGGCCAGCAGGATAGCTCAGTGGTCTAAAGCGCCTGCTTAGGAAAGCTTAGGCGGCTGCAGGGACCAGAGTTCGATCCCCAGCACCACATGCTGCGCCAGCCCTGCCCTCAGTGCAGGCTGAGCCGGCCATAAAAATAAATAAATAAACAAAAAAATTAATATTAAAAAAAAAAACAAACAGAAAACTTAAGGAATTAAATTATGTACTCATAATTGCTAACAGGATTAGAATTCGAGAAGCAAGACAAGTTTCAGAAACATGATTTATTCCCCAGAAATGTCTGCTAGAGTGTTGGTCAAAAACTATATATATATATATATATATATATATATATATATATATATATATATATATATATATTCTTTTATTTTTTATCATAAACAACTTGTAAAAAATTAAGGTGATGTTTTATTTTATTATTTTTTTCTATGCATTTGGTATAGAGTTTCACTACACAGCTCAGACTCATAGCGATCCTCCTGTTTTCAGCCTCCGCAGTCCTGGGATTACAGGCATGCACCACTACTCCTGAACTTGGTGGTGAGCTCATTGCACCTGATGGTGGGGCCAACGCAGCATGTGGAGCCAACAATTGACCCACAAGCCTTGCGCTTGCCTAAGAAGGTGCCTAGTCCACTGAGCTGTCTGACTGGCTTTAAGTAGCATTTTATAAAAGTAGATTTTAAATGTAGAACACAAACCATAGAAAAATATGAACATATGGCCTCCTTAGAGATTGTTGGGCATAGAGAATATAATCTGAAGTTATAGACAAATAAAATCATTTCACATAAAAAAAAAATGTTGAAACTAGGAAACCATTAAAAGTCTACTGAAATAAACAAATTGCAGTAAGGCTATAGACATTGCTCCAAAGAAGGCCTGTAAATGGCCCAAGCACCTGGCAAGTCGCACAGCATTACTAGTCATTAAAAAGAATGGAAATCAAGCCACAGGGAACTCTCCCTTCATATCCAAAAAGATGATTAAAAATGTAAGATGGTTTTGATAAGAATGTGGCAAAATGGACCTTGTCTGCTGCTGGTGAGGATATCGAACGTTGTGAGCTCAGGAATGGACAATGTGACACTTATACAGTCCACTAAATGCAGAACTTCACTGTACCCCAGCGATTCCACTTATAGGCAGGTATACAAGAGAAGAATCTGAATAGATACTTGAATGTGAACTTTTATGACAGTATTATTAATGTCAGCCAAAGTGCTGAAATAAACCCTATGTTCACTTGCTGAGAGCTGGATAAAAAACACGTAGTTCATACATGGAATATTATTCACCCTCATAGGTGAACGAAAGAATGAAGTATAAATGTACAGAATTTCTTATATTTCACATTCAAGTTGAACAAATCATCAATCTTTACACTAAGCAAATTAAATCTGAAACAAAAGGACAAACACTATGCACGTTTTCAAGTGTGAGAAACCTACAACTGGAAAATTCAGATAGATGAAAAATAAAATAGTGATTTCTAAAATATGGGAGGGAATACAGATTTTTTCCCTGTTTTTAGGGCAGGGTCTGCAGAGTCTCACTATATAGATCAGACTCATAGTGATCCTCCTGTTTTCAGCCTCCCAAGCGCTGGGATTACAGATGCATGCCACAATGCCCAGTTTCAATCATTGCCTCAGTGCACCCCAGGGGTGGGGCTGGAGTGGCACACCAGGGATCAAACCTTGGCTGCTGTACTCTGCCTAAGCAGGTGCTTCAATCTGCTGAGCTATCAGGCTGGTCAAATGCTCATTATTTTTTCATGGTCAGAGTTTCTATTAGGGATAGGAAATTATCTAGAGATTGATAGTGGTGCAACATAAGACATCCTGTGAACTTATTATGTCACTGAATTATACAATTAAACATGTTTAAATTGTAGGTATTGTATATACTTGATTACAAAAATATACAAAATAATAGTAGAAATACTACTCCCTCAATAACTTGAAAATCTTAGGTTTCACACAAGTACTCTAAGAAAGTCTCTATATTTATGCCTCATTGGGGTGCTCGCAAAATAATTGTCAAAAACAGATTTGACAAAACTAATGAGGTAAACTTCAAAACAATTTGTGATTTAAAACTACCTGATATTAATTCATGTAAATAACCCTAATTGTTTAAGCTTTAACATACTTAGAAAACTTATTTCAAAAGCACATTTTTAACTGGACATGGTGGTGCACATCTGTAATCCCAGGACCCAAAAAGCTGAGGAAAAAAGACCAGCTTGGGATGCAGAGAGTTCAAGGCCAGCCTAAAATATGTATGATATCTTTCCTTAATTTTTGGTTTTTAACAACATGTTATTCTAATCATTATTCATTTGGGAGATTAATTGTCATCGTGTTACAAATTCTTTGCCTAAGTATATACTTTCCATGCTATTTACATTTTTAAATTATTCCAATTTTCCATCACATTGGAAACACTAGGCTCTTCATGAAACTGATTTGGACTTTCATTAAGGTTTAATGCTGAAGAACTCTTTCTAGTCAATTGTCTTTTCACTGAAACAAGAAGGCTAAAATATTTACCTGTAGTTGAGAGACCTAGTTCTGCCATGATGGACTGAAATGTGCTCATCTTGTGAAATCCACATCAAAATCTACCTTAGCTTCCGATAGCTGTTGAGTTTCAGTTATGATGGTAGATGTCGCCCCTTTGTGGTGTCTGAGGGAAGGGTGGTGTGAAGACCTGGTCGTTTCTGCGGCATGAAGGACAATTCCAGAAGGCCATGTTTGCTTCAGGGGCCACAAAAGAGCCACAAATTGGGAGTTGTGTTACTTGGCAACTCACTTTCCCCAAATCTATTCTTTATAGCATATTTCCTTAACAGAGTTCTTATGCTGACAGCACTACTTAGATATAACAAAAAGCTCTCCTTCGTATTCAGGTCAGCATTGTCTGACACAATATATACAAAATTTAAGTTTTATTTGACTACTGCCAAAACCTATTAACAGAGTATTTTCTACATTTCTAGCTAATTTGATTTTAAAACGCAAAAGTTATGTAGAGTATACAAAATATGTATGATTATTTTGTGGCTTGCATTTTAAATATACTTTTCTTGGACATAAATTATATTTTAACACATTGAATTTAACTCCATGTGAATGATTTGAAAACATTGTTATTTTTCCGAAGAATTTTATGAGCTTACTGGGCTCATGTTTATGGAGATTGTGTGATCTTGGATGAGAAGTTCATTGGCTTGTAATTTACTTGATAACACTCACTTTTTGTGGTCCATTTTAAAATTTAATCTGAATGAAGAATAGGAACTATGCCCATTATCTATTCTTTCATTAGAGGTTATATATTATTCAAAATCCAATTTTGCAAAAGGCTTGGACCCATACGGTGGTGCCTTGGGAAGCAGATGAAAATCTGTAGAGCTGGGAAGTAGCTGAAGGCAGCCTCTGAAGAGTATATTTTTGTTCTTGGAACTCTCCATTTGTCCTCCCTCTTTCCTTTTCTCCCTCATTTCCCCACCTCCCAAATCCATCTCCTTCTTGGCTCCAAGTGGTAAGCAGCTCTGTTCCATGGCTTCCCTTCTCTAGCAGACCATAGCCTGGCAAAGGCACAGAAAAAAAAGAAAGAAAAAGAAATAAAGAAAGAAAGAAAGAAAGAAAGAAAGAAAGAAAGAAAGAAAGAAAGAAAGAAGAGAAAAAAGATACACATGACCATGGACTGAACCCTCTGACACCTTAGGCCATGATAAATCTTTATATTTTCCGTTGTTTTTCTTAGGTAATATGTCACCATGTTGAAAAGCTGACGAGCTCAATCAGTAGAAATTTCTTTGAAAAACTGTAGGAGGAAAGTACACTCACAAAAGTGTGGGTTTTATATACTAATCATTTATGTAGTCAGTTCTGAAGTTTCTAAGGCAAATATATCATTGGTGTGCTTATCTAGGTGTTTTAGTAGATTCATGATGAATCCTGAAGATTGCAGCTGTAAGAAGAAAGCAGTTTTGAGAAGTTGGAAAAAGATAGGATATAAGAAATATCACAAACTGCTGTAATTACACTAAGATTGATAAATACCAAGAGCCACAGTGATTAGCAGCAAGAAAATGCATAGGAGAAAAGAATATTTGAAGAGTGACATAAAAGAGAAGTAAGCTAATTTAAAGCAAAAGCCAAGAAAGTGTTATTATCCTATTTTCAGTTAAGGTCAGCACAAAAACAATAAAAGAGTTTGGAGGAAGTTCCAGTCTGGTCCCTGACAAAGGTAGTCAAGGTTGGATTTGTTTAAGACAGAGCAACAGCAAGACAAGATCTGAGATTTATTGAGCATAAAAGCTATGCCAGAAAACATACTTAATGTGGTTGCAGAATTTATTATATTCAATTATAGCCTTAGTTGTCTGGGGGGAAATGATGGTATACAGAGCTGAGCTGGAAAAATCCTTGACAAATAAATCTCTGGAACCCAGAGTCTGAATTTATAGTGTTGCCCAACTTCTTTGGGAAATGTGGCATTCCATTCTTAATTTAAAATACCCCAAAACATAAGCTGGCATGAAAATTTTTCCAAAAGTCAATAACGGCTTCTTTAAGCAGGCAGAAGGTGGCTTCACCTCATCATTGGTTTTTATATTCTAAAGAATACAATAAAAATCACACAGAAGGTAGAGTCAAACTTAGTTAAAATTTTGTCATTCAAACTATCCACATTTAGGAAACAAATAAAAAAGCAGATAAACATAAAAACTTTTCTGAATGGCCACTATAATTCTAGTAGTATACTGGAGTTTTTGGACAAGAAATTACACTGAACTTGGTGTTCAAGAGGATCTGTAAGTTTCAAGAAGCCAAAAAAGAAAAAGAAAGAAAATGAATGTCTAAGAATCCAGAATGGATATCTTGAAATCTGTCTTTTAAATTTCAGTACTGTATGGAGAATAGTATGGAGCTTATTTAAAAAGTAAAAATAGTACATATAACCTAACAGTCCAACTTCTGTTTACAAATCCAATAGAAAAAAAGGTCAGCATACCTAAAAGATCTCTGCAGTCTTGTCACAATAGCTAACACATGATATCATCCTACCTAGGATGACTGATGAACCGATGAATGGATGTTACAGCACATTATTTTCAAGGGTGGTTGCCCAGATTACAAGATATAGGCATGCCAATTTCTTCAAAGAGTATAAGCGCTAACCATTCTTTACTTTCAAAAGACTAATAGAAGTTAATTATCTATGTTATCTTGCATATGAAGATATATGTTTCATTGTTAATATTCTACTACCTTGTTTTAACATTCTATAGCATTGATTTATGTTGATTGCTTTTTTCTTTACTCTTTAAAATGCAAAAACGATAAAAATTCTAGTTAGGTCAATATACCCTATTTAAAAATGAAAACTAGAGGATGACATATATTTCTGATATTTCCAGTCCTACGGATCTGCAGTATATGACACAACTAATCACTGAAACGAATGATCAGTTACTCAAAAAGGCACCAGGTGACTGGACAAAGTAAAAGCGGTGTCTCCCAAGATAATATTGTTTAATAGGTTGGAAGAATGAGATCCTGTAATTTGCAATGAAATAGATGAAAGGGAGAATATCAAATTAATGGAAATAATCTATTCACAGTAAGACACCAATCACATGATCTCTTTCACATCTGAAAACTTCACATTATTCACCTGTATGTGGATCATGATTACTAGAGCTTAGAAAGATGAATAAAATTAGGCTCATATCAAACTGTCGTGTAAAACCCATTAATGTGCACAGTTGCTGCAATAAGTCAAAATTAACTAAAGCACATACCATTTTAAAAACATACCATAACTTTCCAAATTCACCTTCCTCAAGCATCACTGAAAGGAAACAGAGATTAATAAGGAATATGAGTCCTGTCACTGGAGAAACCAAGAGATAATTGAAGGCCATGCAGATGCTGTCTTTTAGCTCTTGGGAAGAAAGGCAGAGAATGTAATATACGTGGAGCTGAGGAGGGTAGAACAAGTTGAGAGTTCAATTTGACAAAGATATCTGATGCTGCAGTAGTATAGATTTGAGTTGTTCATGTGTACTTTATGTGAACTTTTGTTTTGGAGTCATAACAGTTTGAAAACTTTTCTAGAAAGCGCGTTCAATGGAAAAAAATTTTAAAAATAAAGAAAAGTTAATTATTCATAACTAACCAAAATATGTGTAGATGATACTCTATCTGAAGATTTTTCAACTATAAAATATATATAATTATTTTTGAGAATTAAACTGTGCTGAAACTGGGCTGATGCAATAGTTCAGTGGATTTAAAGCACCTGCAAGCAGGCTTAGGGGCCAGGAGTTCGACCCCAGGCCTGACGTGCCAGCCTCGTTCTCAGGGAGACCTGAGACAGCTATGGAGACTGGTGTGATGTCACGTGTCTGTAATCTCAGCTCTTGGAAGGCCACAAACAGGAGAATCACTTCCGGTCTGATTTAGTAGTGAGACTCTGTAGACCCTCTCCTAGATAATGAAACAGTAACGAGAATGAAAGCAATACTAGAATCAATGAAAAAGACAGTGGCACTTGTCTTAAATGTAGTAAATTAAAGAATATGAAAGACCAAGAAATGCAAACAAAGAAAATTAGAAAGATAGAATAATAAAGATTTAGAGATTAAAAAGGATGGGAAAAGTATTTTCTAAGGAAGAGTTATATAATGGGGTCTGACAAGATAAAAATATAAATAAAACTAGCCAGGTGGTACATTTGGGAATGTAGACATGGTGATCAGAATATAAAGCATGATGTAAGTATGCTTGTGCCTCATGCAAACTAAAAGACTGTCACACTCAGTTATGGTTCTAAATTTTATGGAAAAATGTGAAAAATAACTAAAAATTCTGAATGAAATTTGAAACAATAGTTTCATAAAAGAATGAAAAAAATTCAAAACAATATTTAGGATCAAGTTAAAAAAAAAGGGTATGTATTAGTGACTAGTGGAATAGATCATAAGTCTATTGCTGTTTTTTTTTTTTTTTTTTTTTTTTTTCTGTAAGCTCCATGCCTACATTAGAAAACATGCCTTCCAATTATATGGGCTGCAGGTAAGAAGTACACAACTCTCAAAACCAAAAACATGGAGTCAATGTACAAGAAACTACTTATAGTCTTTAAGTAGAGACAAATTTGCCTTAAAAGTGAAACTAGAGGAGTATGAGAATTCATGCAGAAATGCCACTAGAGAAAAATCTCGGATCCTGGGAAGAACTGATACTGGCTTAGCCCTCATAAATACTTTGCCACTCATAAAAAATGTATGAGTCAATCAAAGAACATGAAGGTAAACACTTAAACATACTTACACAAAAAGTGGTAAATTGTCTTTGGTGGAGAGGCTAATCGCCAGCTGTTTCTCAAAGCAATAATCTAACAAGATGCCAGACAAGCTGAGAAAGAAACTGTGGTATTTGTACAAGTGGAGCATATATGTGCTATAAAGCATAATTTTGTCATTTTAGGGAGATGTGTATACCTTAAATTCACAACTTTATGTGAAATTAATCAGACACACGTACATAACCTTAAAAGTCCTATGGTTTCTCTTATAAGCACAACCCAAAGTAGAAATAAACTGAAGAGAAAAATCAAAGTGATGGCAGGGACTAGGACGATGGATATTTGGCAGATGGTGGAGAGTGAAGAGACAAGGATAGGAAAGGAAGAGGAGGCGCGGTAAGGGGAAAGGATCGAGATGTGTCCTGTACATATACCAGCTACCCACAACGAGTGCATTCATCCTGTGCAGCAAATACTCAATAATTAGAGGAAATTTCACACGTTACATTCACAAAATATGTATTTCATCACAAAAGCCAAAGATTCCCAGTTGAAGGTGGAATATAAGAAAATAGCTAAATCTGGGCCTGCGAGATAGCTCAGCAGTCTAAAACACCTGCTTAGGCAAGTCTATGTAGGGACCACAGTTCAATCCCTCAGGCACCAAAAGCATGCCAGCCCCGCCTCCAGGACAGGCTGAACCGAGTTGCCCTCGCCTCTTAACACCAGCGCTGCCTCTCACTCCCCCAGATCCAGCCAAAGGAGAAGTGGGTAAGGAGGTCGCTGTGCCATGGCTCGCACCAAGCAGGCTGCTTGTAAAGCCACCGGTGGCAAAGCGCCCAGGAAACAACTGGCTACAAAAGCCACTTGAAGCCAGCGCCCTCTACTGGAGGGGTGAAGAAACCTCATTGTTCCAAGCCTAGGACTGTGGCACTGTGCGAAATTAGATGTTATCAGAAGTCCACTGAACTTCTGATTCGCAAACTTCCTTTCCAGATTGTGGTTTGAGAAATTGCTCAAGGCTTCAAAACAGATCTGCGCTTCCAGAGTGCAGCTATCTGTGCTTTGCAGGAGGCAAGTAACGCCTGTCTGGTTGGCCTGTTTGAAGATATCAACTTGTGTGCCATGCACCCCAAATGTATAACAATTATGCCAAAAGATATCCAGCTAGCACGCCTATACATGGAGAACACACTTGAGAGTCGACTACGGTGGGAAACATTTCATTCTCAAAGATTTTTTTTCTTTCTTCTTCCCCTTACTGGTAGTTTTGTATGTTAGGGGTTGTTTTTTTTGTTTTGTTCTGTTTTTCCCATGGGGTCCAAAGGTACCTAAGTACACGATTGCGAGTGGAAAATAGAGGACAGAAATCAAGTATTGGCAGTTTTTCCGTTTCCATTTGTGTGTGAATTTTTATCTTCATGTGGGATGTAAACTATTAATGCAAATCAAAAATGTTTTAATGAACAAGTTTCAGCACTTCAACATTATAAAAATTGTAAATAAAAATCTTTATTTTTAATTTTTTAATTGTTAATTTTTTCTGGGAAACACCAGCATTTGGATTTTTTAAAAACAAGTAAATTTCTTATTGACAGAAAGAAAAAGAAGATAATGACAATATAATTAAGGTAGGGGATAACTAATGATTTCTGTCTAATTTTTATGTTCAGAATCCTAAAATACTTTATCAATTTGATATTGGTAAACTAATATGCTATAATGTAGTTATAAGCTATATTATGAGTAATAAATAAGCAGTAAGATAAGTAAGCAAAGTCAATGATAAACGTTCCATATTTTCAATCTGTAAGATTGTTTGATTTTGGGTAATTTTTTCTGTTTCATTACTTTCAAGTTTCTTATTCTTTTCATCTGCAATATGTAGCTTATAGATAACTACATCTTCCGGAAGTTCATTAAACACATTTTGGCTTTCAGCTGAAGAAGTGTTATTTATATATCTTTCATTTATTTAATGATCCTACTTGACATTTTTATCACATGAAATACAATTATTATATCTATTCTCATATGCTTGCGTGACAATTATAACATTAATTCCACTGCGGATTTCAACTGATTGATTTATCTATATATCTGCGGTTAATTTTCCTCTTTGCATGGTCTAGAATTTTTATTAGACATATATTGAAATTTTATATGGGATTCTGGGACCTTGAATTGCTTCAAGAAAACTTAAGCTTTACTATTGGAATATTCATTCTTTGAGTATTATTTTGATATTAGTATTATTTATGTAGAATTAGAACAGTGGGTTTTGGGGAGTTATTAAGCATCGAACTCAGGACCTCGGGACTGCATGACAGGTGCTGCACCACTGAGCTAAATCCCTGGCCCAGAAGTGTGCAGGGGATCTTGAGATAAATTTTTTCCTGCCCCAGAGTCATGCCATTCTTGTGTAATCCTATCCCTTCACAGCTTTGTTTTTCTTTGTTTGTCTGTTTCTGTCTGGTTCATGAAACAGATAGAACTATTCTTAGTACAGAGGGAAACACAGTTCCTCTCCTCTAAGGCCTATGAGGAAGTCCTTTCCTGGGCCTCACAGGGCTTTCACACATGATGAAGAACTGAGGAAAAGATTATGAAAATGGAGCCCGGCATGGCGGCGGCGCAGGCCGGTAATCCCAGCTCTCAGGAGGCTGAGTAGGAAGTTTGTGGCAAGTGTCAGACCAGTGTGGGTTACAAAGTAATCTCAAGGTCAGCCTGAACAATATGGCAAGGCTGGGGCCTGACAGGATGTCTCAGTGGTCTAAAGCTCCTGCAGGCGGCTGCAGGGACCGCAGTTCGATCCCCGGCACCACATGCTGCACCAGCCCTGCCCTCAGGGCAGGCTGAGCCGGCCATACAAATAAATAAATAAACAAACAAAAGTTCTGAAACAAGAAAATTAATAAATAAAATTTAAAAAGAAGGTTAAGTATATGCTGCCTCAGTATGCGTTGCTCACAGATATGAACACAGGACAGTTCAAGATGCCCCAAATCTGACTTCTGCGATCAGCATCATGTTCAGACTGATCCTTTCATTCATCTATAAGCTGTTTTCTTATATGTCACCTGTAAGAGGAGTTTTTAATCTCAATTGTCTCCTGTCGTTTAGGAAACACTTCTATTGTCCAAAGGAGAGACATGCTAAACTTTTAGGTTTTTACCTGATGTATAATGTAGTAAAATGTAAAAAAAAAAAAAAAAAAAAAAAGACTTTGATAAATTAAAATGAGCATTTAATTTACAGTTTGTATAGATCTTTTGGAAAGAGGGTTCAGTTATCGCTGTACTAACAGCCACTGAGCAATAGATTTCAATCCTTTTATTACTACAATATATTAGCCCAAGAAACTTCATGAGATAGAAATTTCATTACTAATTCTATAGCACAAAATCATTATATAAACAAAAAGGATAATGATTACGATGAGTGACCAAGTGTGACTTTTTTATCCAAATATCTTCATAATTGTTTCTTGTGCACCTATTGCTACATTCATTTTTTTATTAATTTCAATGAGAAAAGAATAGCGATGAGATAGTTTCAAAACAGGTTAGCAGGATAGTTACAATAATAAGTACACTGCACATTGCTGTTTTCGTAGTAGTACAAGTACGACATGCAGACCGGATATGTTATCTAAACACTGTTAGTACAAATCTTTCTTCTCAAAATGGCCCTTCACTTATATCTCCCTTTTCATGTTGCTGTACTCAGTTCACACGCAGAATCCAAAATGCAAACTTGTTTTCTCTTCTTAGCTCCCAGCGATAAACTTCCATGGGAACTCATGAAAAGCTTGATAATCAAAAGAAAAATTGGACATCAAATGCAAGTGCAATAAAAAAGCAAATAAAGGCTGTGGCACTGTTAAGAATGAAATCTGAATTTTTTTTTTAATTTATTTTTTTTCTTGTTTCAGAATCTTTGTTTGTTTATTCACTCATTTTTATCGCCGGCTCAGCCCGCCCTGAGGGGAGGGCTGGCGCAGCATGTGGTGCTGGGGATCGAACTGTGGTCCCTGAAGCCGCCCAAGCTTTCCCAAGCAGGCGCTTTAGACCACTGAGCCATCCCGCCGGGCCCCTGAAATCTGAATGTTAACAAAGCAACTGTCGTAGAAACTGTGACGATTTTGGGTCTGCTACCATTTGAGAGACCTTAGATTTGGAGCCACAAAATAGTGAGTGCATGGTTGTACGTAGCAAGCGGTAGTGAAGAAAAGAAAGAAATGTCACAAATGAATGGACATTATTGACAAAACATTTTCAGTCTGCATCTGTCTGTCTCTCTCTCTCTCTCTCTGTTTCATAGCAGATAGAAATCTTTTTGGT